>BMAO01017842.1:0-16551 GCA_019973975.1 Trichonephila clavata
ATATATATATATATATATATAGCTCATGGAGCACAAACGCAAAGGTTCTTACACTGAGTAGTAAGACATATAAATAAAAATATAATAGGAATAAAAATAGTAGTAATAATAAAATTTATAATAGTAATCTTATTTTGAAATAAAAGAATCAATGAAATGGTACTAAGGCCAACGTTCCAGAATATATATATATATATAATCCAATGGAATGGTTCTAAGTTATAGATATGTTCTAGCTAATATATATTCATATATATATTAGTTGGAACATTGAACGGAGAACCATTTTATACCATCTTTTATTTCATAATAAAGTTCAACTGAAAATCCTTTATAAATTTTATTTTTATATGTCTTATATACTACTTAGTGTTAGAACATTTTGTTTGAAATCAAGAACTAGCTAATCATTAAACACGTCGTTTATCTTCAATATTCTAATTTATAATAATTATTTTACATATGTAATTCTTCGACAATTAGAAAACTTTAAGCAATAATTAGGATTTAAAAAAATGGATCCATACTCTTTGTGTTCAAAAAAGGCTTCCCTTTTCTTCGAAATAAGTATTTAATAAAACAAAAAATATAACAAAACATTCAATAACGTAATTCTCTTGTTGAAACATAATCTACAGAATGCAATATTTATTTGAAACTGTCTGGTTTATATGATGTGCAGTGTCTAACAAAAGTGATAACCAGAAGGCAGATAAAACGAAAGAAAGCAAGCTGTTTTGAAGAAAGAAGCAGAGCCTATAACAATCGTGTTATTTATAAAGCAGCGCCACTCTCTAGGCCGTCACTGCATTTGTTGGTCATTTTTCTTCATACACTTAATTAACTTCATGTAACGGAACTGGATTACATCTCGGTGGGGGAAGGTCTGTTTTAACTCCCTGCAACCATCGATTTCGCGCGCGGCTGATTCTATTTCGAGCGCCTCGAATATTTAAGTGACGTTTGTGACTATACCTGAATAAAATAAGATTCTAGTGGGATTCTATTGTATAGGTTGAACTGGTTTCGTTTCCGAAAAAGGTGGAGTGCGGAAGAGGGAAAGGAAGTTCCAAACAGTGAATTGTTTATCATCTTGTCAAATTCCTTTAAAGTACAAAAATAGTTATAAAATTTTTTGAACTTTTATTTTTATTTTGTTTTTAGAACATTCTTTAGATAGCATTTTTTCGAAACTAGTAATAATGCGCGTTTATGTACTACATTTTGAACAAAATAAATTTCTTTAAATTTTATATGTACCATACACACAAAAGTCCATATATCATAAAGTACATGTGCCATACACACAATGGAATTGTTTTTGCTTAATTATTCGTTTCTTATAATGTTGCTGACTTCTGATTTGATTTCAGAAATAATTTAATAATTGCAAAAGGTGATAAAAATAGACTTAATGAATCTTCATTGCCATTTAGCTTCTATACTTAGCTATCCATTTTTCAACTTCGAACGATATTGCGATGTATAAGATAGGCAAAGTTTAATTTTCTTTCTTTTTTTTTTGTTAAAATTTTTTTAAAAAGATCATACCTAGAAATTCACAGATAGGTACTTGGAGAAGGATTTTATTTATGTACTTATCAGTATTCTTTGCGAGAAATTTCAAGCAATTTGCTCAAAAACTGAGACGCATGGAGCATTTTAAAAGCACGTAAATCTGAAAAAACAAAGTTTTGAGAAAATGTCATTTTAAAATCGTTTTTCCTCTTATATTTTATACTTGTTGTTCTGATACTATTAAGTATCTATTTTATATCTAATAACAGACATATATTTATACTGTTATTTACTTATAAGCATAATTTGAAGAGAGAAAAAAATTGTCAATAGTATGAAATGGTTTCACATTATACAGTTTTTCGTTAAAATATTTACAATGTTAAGTATAAATTCAGTAAATAAAGTAAATAAGTATAAATTCACTTGAAAAAACAAACTAAAGTTTTCCAGGACCATATGTCTCTTTCTTTTAAAAATGTTCTTTGAATTTTAGAAGATTTAGCCACAATTTATTACTGATTATTTTCTTTTTCCAATCACTAGAATTTTTTTTCACTCTTAGCTAAGCGTCGTTTATCACGTTTATGGGAAATAGCCACAGATAATGCACTTAACTTATTGTGTTCCAAAGTTAAAACTATTGAAGCAGCCGAAATTATATCCACCTATGGCAGATATTATACTCATCTCAAGTCGCTTTTTAGAAACGAAAGTTTCTTTTGGGTAGTTTTTCCAAATGACACTGTGAATACTTTCGTTGGCATTCTGAGTTTTTGAAGCACTGCATCATTGTTCACTAGCTTTTAATATACTGGAAGTATTTTTCCCGAACCAGTTCTGACAGCTTTGTTTACATGAATGAAAGGACATAGGGTTTTCATTTTTAACAAATGCCCTCTGGTAAGAACACCATGATGTCAAACGATAGGGCATTTACTATGTTTAGGTGTTTTATCTGTTGATGAGCAATGAAACAATGAAGCTAAAATTGAACGTTTAATTTTTTTTACATCTGGTGCATTTTCTTATAGCTTTTCGATAAAAGTTAGTCAATTTACTATCGTGTTTTCTTTGAGGTTACCTTCTTTCCGCCCACCAATAGGGATACCTTACTCCGCCATTCTGAAATTTTATTACGAAGTCCTGTGCCAAGCCTTTTTGCCACGTGGTTAATATATTCTTCTTTCACAATTTTTATACAGTCACCATGCTCATTTAATGATGATAAATGTTGATAGGTCTTGGCACCACCATCTGACAAAATGCTCACGTATCGCATACCAAACTTTTTAATGGATCCTTTCCATAAAATTTCTGCAGCTTTAATTCCATGGCAGTTGAATATCCTACATAATTTTTGGAGCATTCTGCTTGGTGTGATTTGTGCCATATGAAGTACTCAGCACTATTTTCTCCAAGATACTTTTTTGCGGTACTGCATTCTGGGCAATATTTGGAAAGGATTTCATAATCGATAATGAACCCAGTCAAAATGTCGATAACAATTCCTATTCCAAACAATGACAAATGTCCACGTTTCTACCATGTTCCGTTAAATGAAACGGTAATGTCTATAAAATCATTAGCAGTACCGAGCAAATCTTCGTGGTGTTTTCGGAAAATTTTCCGGGAAATTTCAAAAATGTCCTCTTTAAAACTGCACTTTTCTTCATACAATTTGTGTAAATATTTTGAGAAGGCTTTCTTATCCATTACATGAATGCCAACAGTCATAGAGAAAAATTCTAATGCTGCACGGTCTTTTCCAATTCTTAAAAAAGCTTCACCGAGTTTCTTATTCGCCTTGAAACATCTTCTATCATCATCTCGAGGGCTAGAGAATACAGAATTAAATATTTTTTTTTTGTAGCTTTTACATTTTAGTTCTATTTTTGTAGAAAAACCATAAGCACCGTTACTTGTTACGGATCTTTCTGCGATTCTACAAGTACTAATCCCTTCATGACACTTTTAGAAAAATATTTATTTCAACCAACTTTCGTCGAGTAAGAAAGCGTGATTATGCAATTGAAGTATATTATATAAATTCTGTTTTAGCGAGTTTGAAGAGTTGGCAAGTTGGAGTTAGCAACGAGTTGGCGAGTTAGTTTTTAGTTGAAGATTGAATGAGATCGGGAATTATTAAGAGATTTTGGAGTTTGTCTATGAAAAGGATTACGGAGAGTGGATCTAACGACAGTGATTAAACCCAGATAAAGATCTCCTTCAAGATTCAAGTGTAGGATCCACTTCATAAAAGTACACGTATCGTGAGCCTTCTTTAATTAGAAGTTAGCTTATTAGTGTGTGACGTAGTTTATATTGAGCATATTTAAGCTATCGTGGCATCAGAGGCAGATTAAGGTAGTTGGAGGCCCCTGGTGGTAAAAGGTTTAGGGCCCATTGGCCTAAGAGTCAAAAAACTAAAATAGTGAAAAGAGTCACTCACTTTAAATTCTCAAAATAAAATGGTGATATAATAAAACTCATCGGCTAAAGAAAAATCCTAACTATATAAACAAAAATATTAAAAACCTTACTTAAGAGCTTACAGTTTTTCTATACAGTTTGATTACTCTTTGGCAAATTCATCAATTATTTTTACCATATCTATTTTGTCCAAAATATTTTATTCTGTATATAATATGGCCATGTTGTTCAATTTGTCTTTTCTCTCATAGTACTTCTTAAATTATTTTTAACACATTTTAAAACTAAAAAAGATCATTTCCCTGATGCATTCGATATCGGTATTGTTAAAAATATTTTCAAAAGTTTTTCTACATTTCTCTTGCTTGTCGATAAATTTCTAGCGGGGGTTTCATTGTATTTTTGTTTTCTTTTCGTTTTTTGTTCCAAGGTGGCGTGCTTGATTTGTCGCTGGCCTTTGCACTTATCAAGCTTGGGGCCCCTACCTGCGCTGGGGGCCCCTGGCGGCCCCCAGGTCCGACACCCTCTTAATCCGCCGCTGATGACATCCCAAATGTCTTCTATTGGATTGAGATCCGGTGAGTTAGGTGGCCAGGACATTAACTGGAATTCAGCATCATGTTCCTGGAACCACTCGTACACAATTTTAGCCTTGTGACACGAGGCATTGTCTTTTTGGAACATTCCATTTCCAGCTGGAAAAACAGAGGCCATGTAAGGGTGCAACTGGTCCGCAATGATGTTCAGATACCCTGTAGAATTCATGGTCTGCTCCACCACTACCACGGGTCCCAGAAATGCCCAAGAAAACATCCCCAAAAGCATAATACCACCACCACCACCACCGGCCTGTGTATGACCCCACTGTACATTGAGGGAATAACTGTTCGCCTGGAAGACGTCGTATCCTGACACGGACATCGGCGTGATGAATGACCAAACCGTGATTCATCTGACCAGGGAACTCTCTCTCACTGATCCATGTTCCAGATCCATGACCAGACGCGATGTTCCCGGTCCCAGCGCAGGCGCAGTTGGCGATGATGCTTGGTCAGCAAAGGCACACGAGTGGGACGTTTGCTGCGTAGCCCCATATTCAACAGTGCCCACTGAACAGTGTGCTCCGATACTATTCTACTTGGCCCTGCATTGTATTGGGCTCTCGGCTGAGGCTCCGGTTTTCCTTCACCACATGAGACAGTCTCCAACGACCTTTTTCTTTGATAGCGTGTGGACGTCCAACACCATGACGTCTACTGCTATTTTCACCGTCATTCATCCACTTTGCATAAGTACTAACAACTGTAGATCACGAACAGCCCACGAGTCGTACAGTTTCGGAAACACTTGTTCCTTGTCTTCGAGCCATTACAATCTGCCCTCTATCAAAGTCACTTAGATCCGCAGCCTTTCCCATCACACACAAAAGTAAGTGAAAGAATGATTCTTCAGACTCTCCAGCAGCAGTTAAATATCACTTCCACCTGATCACGTGCCTTCCACGTCATCCAAGTGAGTTCATTACAAAATGTAGGTGTGGTCATAATGTTTTGGCTCTTGAGTATCAACACACACACACACAACACACACACACACACACACACACACACACACACACACACACACACACCACACACACACACACACACACACACACACACACACACACACACATGCGCAGATATTTAGACACACATTCCGATAGTGAAATGGAAAACTAAATGGACGACATCAAACAATTTATTGACAATTTGATGCTAGAAAAGACAATACAAAGAAAAATATCAAATTATTTTCCTAAAATTAAATAAATGTTTTTTAAAAACCTTATTGTATAAAAACTCAAAACTTTTGCATTAAATTTCAGTATGTTTTTGTGAATGATTTTGTTTCATTGATTTATACCAGCATGTGCACATATATATGTATATAAAATGTACAGTAATCAAATTAATTTTGTTAAATATGTTTTTTTTTGTAATATCATTTAACACGAAAAAATATTCCTGTCCCCTCAATTTCGTGTTAAATGATTTTCTCTGAAGTTTTTTGAACCTAATATTTACATTATTTTCCCTTGGAATTGTGTACTAAACTGTTTAAATATTTTGTGAGTTTTGGTCGGTTATTTCTACAGCTGTCTAGTACATATGTCATATTTATAAAATTTATTCGTTGAGCTTTATAAATGTTTTTTTTTAATAAAACATTAAAATTTTATTACATTCCTTAGATAAATGTATGTAGTTTAGTTTGGCAACATTTTATTGATATAAATTTATTACATTTTCCCCTTACTGCTTTAAGGAATTTTTTGGAAAACTGTAAAATTCACTTATAATTGCGATTTTTGTAAAATTTAGATAACTTGTTTTAAATATTTGCTGGTTAATTATTAATATGTATTGGTATTGATCCCTAAAAAGTATTTATAATGTTTTAGTATGTTATATATATATATATATATATATAGTCAAAATTCTATTCCAAAGAGAGATGAATAATAATCAATAATCTTCAAAACTGAAAAAAATCGAAATTTCAAGATAAACCAGACATAAGATTTAGAAAGGATATAAGAAATTAAAAATAATAGAATCTAAAGTATAAAAATATGGATTCTACAGTATTATAAACATTGCTGACTTAAGACAGCTCTTATATTTAAAATAACTGATATAAAAACGGGGTTGTGAACATGTTTTTTTGGCCAGTCATCCTTCCCACTTTCTGTTAATAATACTGAGCAAAACCTATTGAAAATAATGGATAGAATATCTAAATACATCACAAGAAAAATGTAACTTACCTAAAGCATACATTCAAAAAGCAGAACCCCCTTTTAAATCTGAGTACAATAAAAAATAAAATGTATGAAAAATATATTTGTATACTGTGTTGAAAGTGTTTGGATACTTTAAGATATTAATTTTTAATTTCGTAAGTGATTTCGTACAAACCTTTTTTATTTATGAATATGAGTAATATTCATATTTGTTTCATTTTCAGTCACATTCAATAATTTGTTAATTCAAACTTAAATGAGTATAAAAAGCTCCTGTGCATTTCATGATTACTCTTTATATTTACAAGTAAGTAAAAATAATACGAGTTTTGATACTTTTGATTAAAGTTCATTTCAATATGATCTCTAAATTAAAGAGATTCTAGAGAGAGATGCGTATATCTAAGAACTCGTAATTTACTTACAAATTTTCAATCTTAAATATTTTTAAATCCATAACAATAAATAACAAATAATAATTAGTTCTGATATTTTCTATTTTTAAAATTAAAGTGGAAAATTGATTGATGTAAAGAGCTGAACATAGAGACTCAATTATATTCCATTGATGAATAATATTCGGTGAAATATGTTTTAACACGAAAACGCTTAAGACGAAATAATGTAACGGTCATGAAAAACTACTATGAATTTTCACTCAATTTTTCTTCTCTTAACACGAAAAGATTTCCCTTCTGAGAATGAACAAAATACGGAAAACACCAGCCACGCAAGTTAATCATCTGAAGAATTTGTTGCGGTAGCTGATAGCAATTTGTGTACAGTCCCAATTATATATGGCCGACAAAGGCATTTTGGAATTAGAGCAAAGCTAAAAAACATTGATGTAGATTCCGACAATGAAAATGAAATGAATAATGAAGCTCCTGTTCCCAAGCCACCTGAAATTAGGAACATCATGAAAAATATGGGGAGTTTTTTTAGAAACACATTCCAATGGTGAAATAAATTTTAAAAAAATGGATAACATAGAAAATATGTTGTTAATATTACATGCTAAAATAGACAATGCAAAGAAAAATACCAGATTATTTTCCAAAAACACAATATATGTTTTGTTTTTCAAAAAAACTTGGAAAATTTTGTATTAAACTTTATTATAATCCTGTTAATGCTGTTGTTTAGTTAATTTTTATAAAATACATGCATATATACACATCTATGTAGAAAGTAATATGTACTCTAATAGTATCAATTTTTTTAAATATATGATTTTTTCTCGTATTTTTGCTGGATCCTTTAACACGGAAAATTATTTCAGTCCCCTCAGTTCCATGTTAAATCATTCTCACTGTCTTTCGATTATAGCGGATGAGTATAAAAATGAAACTCAAAACTAAAATACTTGGTTTGATATTTAAAGTCATTGAAATCATGGAAAATATACACTGCAGGCTATACAAAATTTAACACTTTGAAGGAGACATACAAACCATGTTAAATTTACATAATGCGTTGGCTGCAATGAAATATTTAAATCATCAGTATTAAAGGGCAGACGCACATCAAGTCCAACCATAGCACCACCCACAAGTGGTATTTTAGGGAAGAACAGATAGCAGATTTTAAGTACGGCAATTGTTTTTCATGCGTTTTTTGCGTAAGCTGTTTACCTATGCCTCGTGGAAGACATCAAACGTCTTTTGACCAAATTTCTGAATTCGACGGAGGAAGAACAGTAGCCTATAGGAAATGCGGATTATTCTTCAGAGAAATCGGTCAACGTGTTGTACAAACCAAGCAACTATGACGCGGATCTGTCATCGCTGGTTACAGGAAAAAACGGTGGACAGACGGAGCCGATCACACCCACCTCGTTGCACCACTGCTCGTGAAGACAGGCGGATTGTGCGCATGACAGTGACAAATAGCGCAGCTGCATCACGAAGCATAACACAGCAGATTCAGTCTGATCCGCATCATTTGGTATTTGCTCGTACCATTCGACGCCACTTGCAGTAGAGAGGAATATTCGCAAGTCGGTCCATAGCTTCGTTTACCCATGACTGGAAACCGCAGGCGTTTGCGCCGCCAATGGTGCGATGAACATCGGACATGGACAATGAAATTTAACGGCATTGTGTTCACCGACGAATTCCGCTTCTGCCTGCAACATCACGATGGTCGGAATCGAGTTTGGAGATACCGTGATGTAAGGCTGCTGAATTGTTGCTTTATGCATCTCCACACTAGTCCTGCAACCGGTATCATAGATTGGTGTGGTATTGATTTCACTGCTGCATCCCTCTAGTACGGCATTGCTGGTACACTGGAAAGCCAGAGCTACATCTCTGAGGAGATGGAGCCCGTGGTACTCCCATATATTCAATGCTTGCCTTCGGCCATATTCCAACAAATAAAGCTCAACCACACATGACACGTAGTTTTTAAGATTTCTTCTTTACCCATCTGATTGAATAGCTTTTTTGGCATGCTTTTTCTCCCGATGTATCGCCAATCGAAAACGTGTCATCCATTCTTAAACAACGACAGACCCAGAATAAGCCACCCGCTGCTACCTCAGACCAACTTTGGCAATATGGGGAAGCCGAATGGACTGCTGTACCCCAAGGATACATCCGAGGCTTCTTTGATTTTATGCAGAGGCGTGTGGCAGCGGTTTTAGCCAACAATGGTGGCTACTCTAACTACTGAATTTGTTATCATCCAAACATCACTAGAGGCTGTAATTTTAATCGTTCGATCTTTGTACCACATGTCATCTGACAAATAAATTTCGCTCTGATATATCTGGTCCTTCTCGGTGTTACATTTTGTGCGGCCAGCAGTGTACTTGAATTTTTATGACTTTTCTTATGAACTTCTCTTGGATTAACAATAAATCTCATGTAATTTTATTTTATGAATTTAATGAAACATAAAGAATTATAAGAAAATAAAAAAGCGCTGCCCATTAACTGAGTATACTGGGTAATTGTGTATAATAAACACCTGCTATTTTTATGTCTCTTACAGAAAAAAGCAAAGAGTAAACATTTGGTTCCATCGTACAATATTAGATGAGTACCGTAATTCATCTCAGTTATTACAAAATTTTAAGTGATTCAATGTCAATACACTCGTTGTGAAGACGCCAACTCAAATAAAATTTATATTAGTTTTTTACAAACGAAGAAACTAAACACCTGTGTTTGCACTAAGTGTGCATTAATTTTTATCCTTTATAAGCGTTTCTCAGGTGATTTTGGGAATCATTTTCAGGTTAATAATTACCAGGTGAAATGCAGAGAATAAATCTTTTTACTGTGGACATAATCTGTAATGCTACTCGCATGCTAATGAAGTAAGTGTTCTTATGAAAGTTTATTCTTCAAGTTCTTAAGAAAGTTTAAGTTTCTTTTGAAAACTTGAAATGCTAACAAACTTCTAATTGTTTTTTCATTTTATTAGAACCAAGCAAATAGATAATGCTTGATAAAATTAAACTCATTCTTCAATGAAGTTCATAAATTAAAATTACAAATTAATGAGGTACAGGTGATTTTTTTTTATTTTTAAGTATCGAAATAATGTATAAAAAATTTCATGTCAGATATGAATTTCATATAATAAAAATTTAATTTTTCCCAATCCTTAATTCTTTAAAGAATATCAGCAGAAATTACTTAATATCTAATTTTAATATATAAATAAATAGTCACAAATTATATTACTAGAAATTACTAAATATTGAACTAGATTTTTTTTTTGTTTCTTCATTTTTTGTAAAAATAAGCAATCATTTAATACGACTAGTAGTTTTTACTTATGTTTTTTACAATGTGTTATTGCTAACTGAGAAATTACAATTTTAGAAGAGAAAGTTTTATTTAAACTGTTAATGCTATAGTGAACTATTAAAAAATAGAAATAATTTTTTTATAAATTTCAAAAACCCTATTTATTTATTATGGTTATATAATAGACTTTTTGAACATTTTTCATTTGCTCTTTTTGAAACAAAAGCCAAAATTAAAACATACTTTTTTTGAGGTTTGTTAATGGAACAAGTACAATTTTCCGTTTTACTAAGGATTTTGAGTGAAATTATTAGAGATATATAAGAAAAGTGTGAAGGATCTAAAATTATGAAATCGAATATCATACACAAGTTTTATAATGTTTTTTCTGGGTGTTTAAAATGGCGCAACACAATTAGAATTGTTAAGCTATCCAAAAACGTTCGCGCACGGGGTCATAACTTTGTAAAAGCGTACAAGCGAATATATTTTTTAATATTTAGTATCACTTAAAGTAGAACACACGCATAAAAATTGTTTTAAGAATACTATTACAATACCAAAATTATTTAAATGCGATATTTTGGCAAAAAACTGAACATAGAATTGTCTATTTTCAAAACAGTCTGCTTTTATAAAAAATGCTTCTATATTAATAATATTTCGCCTATATATAGCTCAAACCTCTGTACACGGCCTAAACTAGGATTATTGCACGATATAAGTTAGAAGTGTAATTATCTCTCTTTTTAAATACATCAGGGTAAAAAATGTTTTGCAAAAAAGCGCCAATTTTTATTTTATATAATTGGTAGTACTGTGTGTGAGAAAATAATTTGAATTTTTCAAAACTCCTAGTTCAGGCTTTCTGGAAAAGTCTGAACTACATATAACATATATATATAGAGAGAAAAAATATTATTATTATAGAAGGATTTTTCCAAATTAACCCCTCACTAATATTAATATGTAAGCAGACAACACATGGCAATGTTAGTGTTGAGGCAGTCTTGATAAATCTGAGTAAACAATGCCCTACTTCGTTTGTCCATATCTAGCATTAACCGCTCTATTGTAACTCGTACTCTGGTCTTGCAAAGTCTCAAGAGCTGTCCTAGGGTTTGCAATCCCGTGTCATATTTTCAATCCCGGGATTAGGATTGGATTATTTATTAAAAATGCTTACATATTAGAGCATAGTTGAAATCGCTTACTGAAACTGAAAATATAATTAAAGTTTGATTTAATACTATTTTAACGAAACAAAAAAATTAATTCATCACAAAAAAATAAATAAAAATGGTACATAATGAAATAAAAAAAAGCATTTCTTCATTTCTTGTGTCTCTGTTAATAAGCTTATAAAAACACAGCCCCTCCAGCGTTTCATCGTTGGAACGGTTTCTTATTTTTGTTACAAATTGTCCTGCAGAAGAAAATGAACGTTCGAATTCTTTACTAGTAGGTATTATCATCATTAAGACTATATGGTACCCTAAAATAATTAAACTGTCGAAAAATTTTTATTGGCTTATTTCATACCCCGAATCTTTATAAATATGTCTGCAAAATTTCAAAGCTTTACCTGCATTTTTTCATTAAGTAATGGAGCAATGTTTGATGCTAAACAGCAACTACAACGCCTACATTTCAGATTATCTGTTAGGAAAGAGCCTGATAAAAATGAATTAATTATTTTTCTAATGCGCATCAATGAGATTGACATTATATATGCAGTAATAAATCATTTTAAGAAAGAATTGTGCAATTCATGCAAAAATTCTAATTTTTGAATTATTTACTGAAGATCAAATGGATTTGGTCAAGATTTAAAAGTTGTGCGTGCTTTTTATATTATTATGAATGAAATTAAAACTTCAAAACGGATTCTCCCAAAGCACAAGTACTAAATCTCATTTTGATAACTCAGATAATTAAAAATCTAATTCGGTATAATAGAAAAACTCTCCCGTTTTAATGTATTTGTTTTTGGAGATATATATGTATTTATATCCCATGTGTACGAGATTCAACACTTTTGTTATTAAAATATTTTAAGATATTTATTTAAACAAATGCACATATACAGTTCTTAGATTTTGACGTATTTTACCTATAAAATGCTATTTGATTTTGCTTTTATTCGTGTAAAATGTTTAACATGGGAAGGCTTTTAAAATCATGGAAATAAAAAATACAGGCATAAACATCTTTTGTACATGTTGTGCATTAGCTCTGAGCATGGGATTAGCTCAGAAGTGTGGGTATTTTTTTTTTATAATTATTAAGATAAAGTTTTATGAAATATTGATCTTTCATTCGTTTTTTTCTGTATATTCATTAGGGCAGTATACTGTTTAATTGTTCTACATTTGTGCAATTTTTTATGGTAAGTCGTTTTAAATAAGCTAATTAACATTTCATAAAAGTTTCAGACTATTCGATGATCATGCTATTCATGGAATGAAAACTTCAAACTCCTATTTCTCCATGTTGAATTTTTGTACACATACTGTTATTCAAAACCCTAAGACTTTTTTGATAATTGAAGTAGGGGTTTGAAATTTTTTATACATGTTCTGAAATGTATGTTTTGTAAAATTGTGCATGGAATTGGCTCTAACATGTTTAGTACTTTTTCTTAAAAAGTTCAAAATCAAAATTAATGTTTTTTTGGGAATTTTTGGAAGTTTAACTATAAAAAAATTAATAAAAAATTAAAGAGCAACAGCAGCAAAACCCCATGCATAGTTATATGTAGTATATTAAATGGTACTTGGAAAGAAATGTTTGAAAGAAAAGAGACATATTTAAAAATTCCTTAAGGATATAAAAAATGTTTAAAAAAGCTAAAAAAATTAAAATTTTACAAACATTTTGCAACAAATTAAAAATCTTTTTGCATGAAATTATTATTTAATATTAACCTTTATAAAATACAATTAAAATCAAATATCAAATATTAAAAATAAAAAAAAATGTGAAGATGGTACCATATCGCCTTAAATAGGAGTGTGTTCTTTTCAGGTAGTCACAACGTCTCGCTCTATTTTAAAAAAAAGAGACATTTCTTTTTGAATTTTTGATGACAATATCTGAAATCTAATAGACTGCATTGGTGCATATATCTCTTTGATAATTTTATTTAGTTCTTCTGCTACGCTTAATGATTTTTATATATAAATTGATCCAGATATTGAATCAGAATGTGAATCAATTTCAAGTGTTACCTCATTTGAAATTGACGATCCAGTTGCATGATCTATCAGTAATGCAATGAGATTTGAAGTGTCTTAAGTCTTCCAAGCAGGTCCGCTATTGATTAACAGCATTTAATTGAAGAAGGAACTGTGACAGAATCTATTCTTGTGATGTCGATTATATCATTGTGTAAGCATTGCAGGGATCTTTGCGACGTTCCCCCATACTGTGCATATATTTTTTTTTACATATAGCAATTATAATTGCGCAAAAAATTTCATAAACAGAATATAAATTTTTGAAAAAATTAAATTACTTAAAAATTATTATGAGAAAAATTTTTGTAATAAAATTCAGACAAAAATTAAATCCCGGAATTAGTTATTTTAATCCCGGGATTTCGAGATTGGAAAAAAACACCTGGATCCCGGGTCTGAAAACCCTAATAGATACCTTCCAAAAATTCTAAATGCCTCTGTCCAAGTTAGCTGACACCGGACATCCTGAAGGGTAGGAGAAATGTACATTTTCTGACCTCACTCACGATGGGGAGAAATTTACAGATGAAAATAAGAGAAAACACATTTCAAATTTCAAGGTTTAACATACACACTAGTCTTGAACCCTTCAAGGTTCAACACGCAAGAAAACTAAGATTAACCACATACAGAACAAAAACAGTAAATAAGATACATTAAATGTAATACCAGATTCACAATACTTTGAAAGAAATTCAAAATATAATTCAGACAGATATTAAATCCCCCGGGATTAGTTATTTTAATCCCGGGATTTCGGGATCCCGGGGCTGCAACCCTTACGCTGTTCCAGTAAAGTATGCTTTGTCGAAACTTCTCTCTACTGAAGACATCGAATATTATGGGCTGATAAAAAGAGAGTTTCTGTCACTCATATTAACTATTTCTATATGGTTTCCGATGTAACGTGGATTCATTTTCTGCTGCTACTAAAGACTTTTAGTATAGAGAAATTCACATGTTATGCAAAGGCGGATTAAGGTAGTTAGAGGCCCCTGGTGGTAAAAGGTTTGAGGCCGATGGGTTCAAGTGTCGAAAAACTAAAATATGAAAGGAGCCGCTTACTTTAAATTCTAACAAAATAAATGTATAATAATAAAACTCAAAAGCCAAAGAAAAATCTTAACTGTATATAAAAAACAAAAAACCTTACTGAAGAGCTTACAGTTTTGCTATACAACTTAATTTCTCTTTGGCAAATTCATCAATTATTTTTTTCATATCTATTTTGTACAAAACATTTTATTCTGTATATATACAGCTGGCCACCGTAAATGCAACACTCTGAAGGAAGCACGCAAATAACATGAAATTTACAACATGCATTAGCGGAGGTGAGATATGCAAATGATTAGAATTTCAGCGCAGACACACATCACGCACGCCTGTGGCGCCACCTCAATGCACTATTTAAGGTTTGGAGATTTTGTCGATTTCAAGTTCCGCAATTGTGTTTTTCTTGGTTTTTTTTTCAAAAAACGATCAGTTATGTCTCGTAGAAAACAGCGATCAGCTTTTGATCAAGTATCCGAGTTCGACAGAGGAAGGATAGTGGCCTACCGAGATTGTGGATTATCTTTCAGGGAAATCGGTAGTCGTGTTGGACGAAACCAAACAAATGTAATGCGGATATGTGACCGTTCGAGGCAGGAGGGTACGACGGACCGACGTGGTCGATCGCATCCACCTCAGTGCACCACTTCACGTGAGGATAGGCAAATTGTGTGCACGACAGTGAAGGATCGCTCAGTCACATCACGAACCATAGCACAGCACATTGAGTCTGTAACGCATCATTCAGTGTCTGCGCGTACTATTCGACGCCGTTTACAGCAGAGTGGTCTGTTCGCGTACCCTTGACGCAGACCAGACGTCTCCGCCGCCAATGGTGCGATGAAAGAAGGATGTGGGCCGCAGAATGGAATGAAGTTGTTTTCACTGACGAGTCACGCATCGTCTGCAACAAACGATGGTCGGATTCGAGCCTGGAGACACGTGGAGAGAGATGCTGAACAGTTGCGTTATGCACCGCCACACTGGTCCTGCACCGTGTATTATGGTATGGGGTGGTATTGGATATCACTCTCGCACTCCTCTAGTACGAATTGCCAGTACTTTAAACAGCCAGCGCTACATCTCCGAGGTAATGGAGCCAGTTGTCCTTCCTTACCTTCAGGCTTGGCCAGCCATATTTCAACAGGATAATGCGCGACCACACGTGGCACGCATTGTCCAAAGGTTCTTCGTCAATCACCAGATTGAATTGCTTCCTACCGGCTCGCTCTCCGGATCTTTCGCCGATAGAAAATGTGGTCATGGTTGCTCAACGATTGACCCAGATTACACCCAGCTGCCACCATATCAATTTTGGCAACATGTGGAAGCTGCTTGGTCTGATGTACCCCAAGAAACATCCAAAGCCTCTTTGAATCATGCCGAGGCGTGTGGCAGCGGTGATCTCCAACAATGGCGGCCACTTTGGCTACTGATTCTGGCAGGAACACCTTCACAAAAGTCTATAAATTTAATCATTTGATACTTGGTCACATGTTATGTACAAAATAAATTTGTTGTGATATTCTTATCTTTCTTGGTGTTGCATTTATGGTGGCCAGCAGTGAAATATGGCCATGTTGTTAAATTTATCTTTCTCCCATAGTACTTTTTAAATTTTTTAACACGCTTTAAAATTGTAAAGATCTTTCACCGGTGCATTCGATAACGGAATTGTTAAAAATATTTTCAAAAATCTTTCTGCATTTATATTTTCTTATAAAGTGATCACTTTCTAGTGGGGGGGGGGTCCATTATATAT
>BMAO01017843.1:0-25133 GCA_019973975.1 Trichonephila clavata
GGTTCATTTTGTGGGCGTGACGTATTCCAACAACTGAAACAGAATGAAACTCTGAGACTGTCTCGAGGTGCTAAAGAACTTCACAGGTGCTAGAGACATTTCTACAAGTTTAAACGCCCTACTACTCCATCGGAAATATATTAAACAAAAATAGTTATTCTATCAACATATTTAATTTGGATTGTAAATAAAATCAATGAAAAAAATGCTGTGGGTTAATTAGGCAAGTGAATCAGACTTCATAACAAAAGTCCTTTTTAACTAAATATTAAGAGCAAATGTAATTTTTTGAGTGTTGTACCAAATAAGTCACAATTATTTTATGTTTTACTTTTGGAGTGAATTAAGCTAAAGGAAATAGATATTATAGCGCATTTTTTTATGTTCTCTATTAGTCTCGCCGATATACGAATACTGAGTATGAATTCAGTCGAAAGTTAAATCTAGTATGACGCACGACGTGATATTTTGGTTACTTTTAACTTTGTCGCGTTGTGTTAGTTTTATTGTAAAAATTTGTATATATTTTGTTTCATTATTGTGACATTTAATAGTTACATATTGAATCAAATGGCGTTTAAAAAAAAAAGCTTGATATTCGCGATTTCCAAGATTCTTGGACAAACGAATTTTGATTCATACAACAAAAAGATCGCGCTGTATGTGTGTTATGTAGCGAAAGTGTCGTATGTCAAGTATATACATTTTCAAACTAAACACCAGACAACATTTAAGAATTCTGATGAGAAATGGGAAGTTTTTTAGAAAGAGCTGTTTCTAGATATAAAAAAGGAAATTACAGTTTTGTGTCAAAAAATTGGAGTCAAACCAAAAGTGACAGAATGTAGTTTCGTCATTGCTCATTGTTTAGCAGCCAAAGGAAAACCTTTTACAGATGGCGAACATATAAAGAACACATTACTAAAAAGTGCTGAAATATTGTTCAGCGATTTACCTAACTTGCAAACAATATCATCCCGAATTCAAGAAATACCTGCTTCTGCGCGAACTGTTGAAAGAAGAATAACATAAATGGCAGAAAATGTAACTCCGAAACAAAATTCAGCTTTACAAGAAATTGTTGCATTTAGCATTGTTCTTGATGAAAGTAAAGACGTGAATGATGTTGCACGCCTTGCAGTAATTGCACGATATTGTGATAAAAATCGAATTTATGAAGAATCATGCAGTATGATTCCTCTGTCTGGTACAAATAAAGGGCAGGATATTCTTTTTTCTTTAATAAATCAATTTGAAAGAAAACATATTAATATGAATAAAATATTTTGTGTAACTACTGATGGCGCTCCTGCAATGGTAGGCAAGGAAAAAGGATTTGTCAAACTTCTTGAAAATCATATTGGACATAAAATATTGAACTTCCATTGCATAATACATCAGGAAAGTTTAGTTGCCAAAATTTCGTCTTAGCACTTAATTTCTGTAGTGAATAATGTTGTTAAAATAGTTCATTTTATAGTGTCTCGATCTTCATTAGTACACAGGCAATTTAAATCTCTTTTAGAAGAAATAGACAGTGAATATGGGGATCTTCCCTTGTACAGTTATGTCCATTGGCTTAGTCGTGGTAATGTCTTGAATTAGTTTTTCTCATGCATGGAGAACTTTAAAATTTTTCTTAATGAGAAGGGAGAACATTTTCCCGAATTAGACAAGGAACAATTATGTAAATTGATGTTTCTGACAGATATAACTAAACATATCAACGAACTAAACTTAGGATTTCTAGGAAAAAGACAAACAGTACTTGATCTCTTTGAATATTGGAAGGGCTTTGCTACAAAATTAAATCTATTTTCCCGTGATATTAATACTAGTACCTACAAATATTTCCCAAATGTTAAAGCGCTTGCAAATACATCAACCGTAGACAAAGATGAACTTCAAATTTACGTTGAAGCACTTAAGGAGGAGTTTTCTAAAACATGCAAAGACTTTGAAGCTTGTATGCCCATATTTTCTTTTCTAATCAAACCTGATTTAATAGACCCATTAATAATCCCATTCGATTTGTCAACTTTTGAGAAGATGGAAACTGATAATTTTTAAATGGAACTTATTGAATTAATATCTTCAGAATTATGGAAAACAAAATTTACGGAGTTACGGAAAAATTTGGAAGATAACTCTAGCAGTAAATCGACAGCTATTTTAAATTGCTGGATGCCATTGCCAGAAAGATTTAATTGTTTAAAAAAAATAGCAAACGCCCTTCTTTCCGTGTTGAGTTCCACATATATATGTGAACAAATTTTTTCTCATATGAAATATATTTTGAGTCCACTAAGAAATTGTTTAACTGCTGAACATTCTGAATCCTGTGTCAAATTGAAAGTAACGAACTATACCCTTGATATTGCGGCATTAAGTAGAGCTCTGCAGGAACAAGGTTCGCATTAAAATTTTAATTTTTTTTATTTAACTTTGCTGCATGAACACTTATATTTTATGTTGTTTGTTTTTTGTTTCATAAATATTTTTAAGAATGCATAATATATATACAATTTTAATTTTTGATTTATATTGAAGAACAGTCATACTTTGTTTTCCCTTAAAAATTCTAAAAATATACATATTTATGTGCACATTAAATATTTGTATTTGAATTGAAATGATAGTGGTATTTTATGTTTATTTTTATATCAATAAATATTTTAAAATGATGCATAATTAACATATAATTAAATTAGTATTTTTGACCTCTATTTTTCCTACTTCTGCATGTATTGTCGTAGGAATCAAATTGTTTCAAATATTTACTATTGCTTGGCACGCTGAATCATGTTGGTAGGTTGGTTTGGTATGCCACAGCTGAAAGGTTGCCGACCCCTGGTTTAGACCAAGTTGCCGCCACTAAAACATTGAATGTCTGATAGAAATGGGTCGATTCTAACTCATTCAAATATCCGACAAAGATAATCGTGACATTTAAAAGTGGGTTTAAAAGACTGTGCATGGTAAAATAGCTTTCCTCATAATAAAATAAGATAAAAAATAAATGTATGGATTTTGATTTTTTGTTTTAAATTTTAAGTATTTGTGTAAACAGTACAATGATTTTCAATAGCTTTTATTTGATCCAATTTTTAAAAAAAATGCCAAAAAATGTTTCATAATTATTTAGGACGAATCACAAAACTATTTACACTTTGTATGGTCCTTAAAATACATTTGTACTTTTTATATCTGTGAGGAAGTATTTAGTTTTAAAAAAGAAAATAGGAAATTAAATTAGATCTAATTCTAAAAAAAAATTGAATTTAAATCTCTGAATTATATTTTTTTATTCTTTGAAAATCTAAATTAGTGGTAATGAATATATTTAAAAATAAGATATCATTTTGGAATAATTTAATGCTTTCGATGATACCCAAGTGGTTTTATAGTTAAAATTCCGAGATTTGAAAATAATTGGTTTATATCGAATATTTTATTTGAAAATTATATTTCTTACTATGTCGGATTCACAAAAATTATCCCTTCTTTTCTATTCAATGTTTCAATGCGTTCAAAGGTAATTATATCGTGCTAATGGAAAATATTTTGTCCACATATAATGTTATTAAATCGCGTATCCGATACTTGGATTTTGACTGAAAGCAAAAGATCTATCCAATTCTTTAAGGATTGGTCCAGTGTCCTGGATATGTTGGGGCAGGATATACTTTTGAAATTAGCTGCATTGACCCAGGTCAGTTTTGAATGCTTTCAGTGGTTACCCTCGCATGCTGGGATTGATGGAAATGAAATTGCTCATCTGCTTACTCGGGAGGGCAGCAAACATCCCACACACTCCCTCTTCCTCTGAACTACAAGCTTCCGAGGTCCACTCCCTGTTTAAGGGCAAGACCAAAACTATTTGGAGGTCTCCTCCTGAACATGTCTGGTATGCCGCTAAGTGTCCGGGATTGTCCTTGCAGTGCACCTGTCCTAGAGTTGCTCAGACAACTTTATCTAGACTTCGGACTTTTCACATCAGGAGCTTGATATTTAATGGATCTGAGAAGAGCTATGAGTCTTGCCGCTGTTCGGCTATGACTTCTCCCTCCCACACCATTCCATGTGTTGGTGCTTCTGTGGGGCAATTATTGAATAAGGAGGATGTTGTTTTTAATTTAATTAAGCGCCATGGTCTCTTGAACTTTTGTCTAGTTTGTGGTATAGACTAAGTGGATAAACAACAGCAACAACATAATGGTATTTCTTAATAATTTTGATTTTAATAATGCACAAAATTTTACTTTACCTGAAAATTAATGTAATACATAAAAATTAATAATAATTCACAAATAAGACCTTTTTCCGAACATTTCGATGTTCTGCTTTGTTGGAGATTTATTTTCTACAAACATACTAGTTGGCTTACAATAATATTACCGTAAATACTTAAAAAAGAACGTAACTTATTTCTGTCTTTATTGTAAATTCATGATACATTGATTCAAGAAACTCGTGTCGATTTTATAGCATATTTCAATGAGGTTCGATTTCTGCATATTGTATTTAATTACCTAGTTAATAATTGACAACATAATAAAAAATCTATGCATAAAGATCCATCTTAGAAATTTTGGAAATGAATTGTTTTATGGTCATAATAAGTTAAAAAGTGGAACAGTCTGTAGAAATAAAGGGATTTCGAGCCTAAAAAGTAATCCTGAAATATCTACAACTGCTTCAATAACTATTGGTATTTTTAACTCATAGTTAGAATACTTTTTCCTGGAATTGTTATCTTTTCTACTCATGCAATAGATAGGGAGGAGTTTTTACTACCTTCCCGATATAAAATTACACCAAACTGGTATTTAAGTGCAACTCTGACTTAGTACTTTATTTAAATATATACAAAACTAGCTCATTCGATAAAGTCTCTATCAGGATCTTAATATGCTGCGTTTTCTTCTGAACCGAATCTAAATGGTTTTGTTTCACACAAAAAGCTTTTTTTGTTTTCGGTAAAATCTGAAATTTTGTAATGTGTCTTTACGGTAACACGAAAATAGACCAATAAAATACTGGACCTGCTTAATTAATTCGGTTCTGAGAAAGTCTATGTAGGTAATTTTTTAAATGATCTCTTATGCTGTTCTATATGGTAAGACTAATTTGAATTTGTGAAAATGAAATTTTTTAAATTCAGCTCAAGGTCAAATTTCGAGACGTTGTCACTAGAATACACCTTTAAATGACAGAACTTCGTAAAAACAGTCGTTGTAATAAAATTGGAAAAATAAATTTTTTGAAAGTATATGATGTCCTGGTTCTCTTAACCAAATTGCCCAGAATATCTTACAAAGTCCTTTTGAAAATAAGTCTTTTAAACTCTAAGAATTGTGCAGCCTTTGACGATTAAAAATCCAAGTTTCTTCATCAAATATGTTGATTCGTCGTACTTTAATGTTATAAAATGTTTCTTCTCCCATATGGCATGAGATCTTTATAAAACAGTAGCATATGTAAATTTGTTTAAGTTTTAATTTATAATAAAATGTGTATTATAGTAGATTATAAGATTATTGTCGTTGTAAATAAAGGCCATGTGTGGTAGCCAATAGGACAAGGTAGCCAATAGGACATAGGAATAGGCCAATAGGACAGCCTTAAGGCTGGCGTGTCATGAGTTCGAGTCTATTACCTTTGAAGACCCACAGAGAGACAGTGTAGGGAAGTGATGCACATTAAATGTGTTTAGACCTCAAACGTCATCCATTTGGTGGTGGTGTAGCAGTTAGGAGAGGGGTTCCGTTTCACGTGCCGTCCTCGTCACTTGACCATGGTTCAAATTTATGAGTTCCTTCACCAAAAAACCCCGAGTAGCTGAACTGCGTGACGCAAATTCTCACTCACTTGTACGTGAGAGGAGTTTATCACATCCGTGTATAATGAGATAAATGTAATTACTAAAATTCAAATATCTCATATATAAAAAATTTAATTTAATTCTTTTGAATTATATTAACTTTTTAAATTAAAAAATGGTTGAAAGGAAGTTAAAATTTTGAATTTTTCATAGTCAAATCAACGATTGCGTAAGATCTCTCGCACACAATTTATGTTTCACTTTGATGTAATTGATGGGAATAAATTCCATTTATAGCAAGTTTGATGAAATATGTCCTATGAAACACCGGAGTCAGAAATTAAATCCAACCAAACCAAAAGACCGAGAATAAAGAACACTTCAGAGCATATTCGCATATTCAATTCTTAATAACTTCAGAAGAGCTGATATCTCAACGCTGCGCAAACGCCCATTTGTGAATGTTTACCAATCACATCTCTCAAAACAATTTAGAGATTGAAAAAAAAAATCATCGAGATTTAAAATAAAGTAAGTTTTTAATTTACACATACTATATTACTCATTCTAACCGGAAAATATATTTTATTCTCTTATATTTTGCTTATATTTAAATATTTATCCTTTAACAATCTAGTTATCTTGACGATTTGGGTTTATATTGTCAACTTTTTTTTTGTAAATATCATATGTTTAATGCAAAATGAAATACACGCAGTAGTTGAAATTTGATATTTTAACTACTAACATAGAAAATGTTGTGTTTTTGTAGCAATTGCATATTCACTTGAGTTAGTTACCACACAACATGGCCGTGTTAAAGGTTGTTTTCAGCGGAGCATTGTTCTTTCAAAAAAATATAAATGAATACGTATTAGTCGTTCACTAAATTAGTTTTAAGTGAACTAACATTTCCAAGTACAAACCAATTCCGCAGTCACTACACCATAATCGTGTGTCTCATTCCTTATTTTTTTTTCATTTGTGTTCTTTCTGAACAATAAACTTTGCACTATCCTGTAGATTCAAGTTTCGGGGGAGTATAGAGAAAATAGGATATAAAATCTATTACAGTCAGAGAAGCTGCTAATGAACTGTAGTTCGTGTGCCAATAATCTTTTTTCCAGAAGCTGCTGCATTATCATATTTATGCAAAAATATATTCTACAACTTGGATACAAAATTCTAAAAAAGTATGACTTTCCTCATTTGGATTTTTAGAGCAAATTGAGTACCTTGTCAAGAAAATGTAGAAATGTATTTTTATAAATAAAAATATAATTGCTTGCGTTTTCGAACCCCATGCTGGAAGAATATTTCCTGATCGCAGAGATCTGCACTTCTCATGATTAGATTGTAGTCAAAAACTGTCTTCAGCTTGAGTATAGCTTCATTGTTTTTATTTTTGAGGTTGATTTTGGAAACATTATGAGTACTTCTCGTCAAATACCATCTATTAAATGGAACGCAAGTTAACTTTTATCGTAATATATATTGTTTTGACAAAAAGTTGAAGCAAAAATAAATTCCCTCCTATATGTAATAGGGTGTAACAATAAGATGTACCTAAAACAAGATATCAATCATTGGCATGGCCAAGTAATTTTTGCGCATTTTTCACGTGTTGTATTTTACAATAATGCAAGTAATGAACTTTTTACTAACAGAAAGTAGTGTACTGTACCACTCCTCTAAATATACTACTACTGAGCTGAAAAGAAATAATGACACAAATCTGTATCAGCACTATAGAAAAGCAAAAAAAAAAAAAAAAAAAACGAGCCTTACACTAGTCCCATATGATGTGTAACATCTGACATGTTATCGTGGTAAATACTCAAGTGATTTTAATCCTGAAAAAATGCATCGGGTATGATAGGAAATAATTTTCTATCGAATAAATATATCTTTAATGAAAATTTTATTTAATTAACGCAAGGAGTAATGCAATTTTTTATTAAAAATATTTATCCTTGTTCAATTTGGGGAAAAGCGGAGACAATAGTTTTATGAAAACTAAAATATGACACATATACTTGTGATTTCAAAGTATTTTAAAAATCGTTGAAAAACAGCGTCAATAACAGTACCACTGTTAGTTGTCGAAACATTTGGATTTGTGTTCATGTCGAGTTTGAGTTCATCTTTCAGAAAAGCTATGAGTGGCTCAGCTTCTGGCAAACTGAAGTTAACGTTAAAATCACCATTCAAAATCAGGGGAAGCGAGTGAGTTTTTTTTAAAAAAAGAACATAATCACCATCTGTATACGGTAAAAGTACAAAATGCAGGAAATCTTTAATTTTTTTTTAATTGTTTGATTCGGAGAAATGTATGCGACCACCGAAATGACTGTTTGTCCATTTTCAAATAAGCATTTTGCCGCCCATATGTCCCCAATATCTTGACTAACAATACACAGCCCACTTGTTTGACGATCAATGATGTTCATATATTACTTACTCGTATTTTTTTAAGAATGATGATCTTTGTCAGACGCTCAGTAAATATAGTTATAAATATAGTTTACACATATAAATATAACTTCAGATTTCATACACAACGAGCCCTGAAACTTTGACAATTGAGCGTAAGAATCACAAGTTTATTCTGGATGAAGTCTTATATAATAAGACTTGCTAGTATGTGAGAAGTGAATTTAGATTCAAGTAAGCGAAACCGAGTTTTTGAATTCCAATCTTTTCAAATGCTAAATTTAACAATATAAAACAAAAGGCTGGCTGCTTGATTGCTACAAAAAGTTGGATCCCGATACGAGGGTAGCGAAGAGACAAAATCAAGAGCACATGTTTTTTTTAAAAACATTTATAAACCCCGTGCACCACGCAATGTATAACACGGGGGCATACAACACAGACAGAAGAAAGGATTACAACACAAACATCCATGCCTTCTCCGGGATTCGAACCCAGTCCCTACGCCACCGCAGTCAGCTTCACTGACCACTATTTCGGATGGGCGGCAGAGCACATGTTTAAAAATTAGAAATATTAAAGAAAATCATAAATACCAGTTTAGTTAGTTTTTTTTAAATAGAGAAATCTTTTTTAATCACAATTAAAAAATTTATATTGACAGCGACAGGAATTAACCTCAAAGTATGAAAATGATTCGCACTAAAATATTTATTCAAATAATTCCATATTACTTACTCGTATTTTTTTAAGAATGATGAACTTTGTCAGATGCTTAACAGGAAATATAATTATTAATATATAGCTTACAGATATATAAATATATCCTCAGATTTCACACACAACGAGCCCTGAGAGTTTGACAATTGAGTGTAAGAATTGCAAGTTTATTCTGAATAAAGTCTAACAAGACTTGCTGGTATGAGCGAAGTGGATTTAAAGTCATGAAAACGAAATAGAGTTTTTGAATTCGAATCTTTTGAAATGCTACATTTAACGCGATATAAAAAAGCTGCCGGCTTGATGGTTACTAGAGTTGAACCTCAAAACGAGGCTAGCGAAGAGACATCACCAAGCGCGCTTATTGGTCAAATCAAACAGCGCGCGCTTCTCCGACTTCCTGTTACGCATTTCCGTCCCTTTTCACGAAATCACTCCAACAAATATTCAGCAACCGAGAGTAAAGATGTTACACATCAATTTTTTTTTTTTTACAGAAGCTACAAAAACCCGGACAAGGTGACTTAATTCTTTGTCTAGGAAAAAAATTAGCTTCTATGTATTTAAAAAAGAAAACTATTTCAAACAATTAATTTACTAGGTAAAATTTGAGAACATTTTGTTATAAACTAGTGGAATTCAGGAAAACGTGTAGGAAAATTCGGGAAAACTATGGTCAAATTTAAATATGATTCGGCTCATCTAGGGCACAAATGCGACCAACTGCCGAACACCCAAGGTCAATTGGTTACTTATTGGCTGAAAAAAGGTACGGAAAAAAAAGATGAAATTTGCGTCCTACTAGAGCTTTTGTTGTATTACGTGAAAAACGCGCTAAAAATTATCCTGTATAACACTCAGAAAAGAACTTTAGGAGCACTAGTGTCTTGCTCCAGATAATCTAGGGTATTCCGATTAAAAAGGTAATAATAGAAATATTCTAATGTCATTAAATTTCTTTCAAAATACTTGCCACAATTCAATTGGACAAAAGTAATTATTTTTCAACAGTTGGTTTAATGATGGTAAAACCCTAAAGGAACTGTTAGCAATTTTTAATATTATTCATGAAAAAAATTGGAAATTTTTATTGAGTGTTTTTCTAACAATGCCTAAAATATAAAAACATTAAAAAAAAATTTGGATTCAATTTTTTTTTTACCTTTTTTTGGATTTATGTAATGTTTAATATTCTTTTGTGTGTTTCTTAAAAGGTATCTAAATAAAAACTCTAACTTATTGTATCTTAAAGATATTCTTAAATGCCGTTTTCGTATTTTGCGCATTTTCCCGAAAAAAAATATTGCATATATAGATTGAAAGTTTTCTCGTAATTACAAGGAAAAAATTCAATGTAAGTAAGAATATATTTCATTATAACCTGGTACTTCTCACGCAGCGTGTGTCAAAACAAACGTCTAACTTTTTTCAACGCTCCTTTCAAATTTTTTTTGAGAAAATTTGTAGTTTCTCTTGTATTGACTTTAAAGTCATATCCAGTAAAGGGCTTTAGCTTGTAGTCAATTTCTAATTGCATATTTTTGGATATCACCTCTTTGGGTATGCCGTACTCTGCCCGTGAATCTCCGTTACAGTTCTGAGGGCATGATCATGTGTGTTTTTAATCTTCCTTATGCTATGGCATATTATTATAATTATGATGAAAAAATGTGATACTTAGGTAATTTAATAGATACAGTGTTTAATATATATAGTGTACCAGTATTTTCGGATGAAGAAATTCTCTTTGCGGTAATGAAGACTTTAACATTTTAGAGTTCGACCACTGAAATCGATCCAGATTTAGAAAAGGGAGACACTGTTGTAAATAAATGTTTTATATTTAGAATCACAAAAGCAATTTAGAAGAACGTAATTTTAAAGGAGACAATTGTTACACATTTTATCCACTTTGAGAGGAATTTTTGAAATTAAAAAAATTGCTGGAACAAACTAAATAAAAAATAAATTCCAAAATTTTTGAATTTTAATAATAGAGAAGATTACTCCTATATGTTTAGTTTGAAAAATATACAGATTAAACAAAATGAAGATCCAGTGAAAACATCTCCCGACAAGATTAAAGCAGTGTATAAACAAGGCAATGAATGCTCGTATAAAAACGAGCGGAAAAACTAAACTTACATGGGAAAAATTTAATAAACATGTATTTTCTACTTTTCTTCCTGTTTAAACTTAATATACACATTTTACGGTAAAAACACAATGTAAACACTCTTCAGTAAGACATACTGCGTGAGATTTTTAGATTTTTTTTTCAGGCGAGATTTGCTGGGTTAAATTTGTAAAAAGGAAAACTAATTCTAAACTTTGACATATAAATGAAAAGTTCTGTTGCTCTCTAATCACTCAACTATCGAATTTTGTCGGCTTAATCATTGAAGAAAGACATAGACGATTTATAAAGTAAACAATTTTTTTAACACACCTTTATATATATGTATATGCTTTAAATATCTTTTACTGGATATGATAACTCAAAATGTGTAGTATGGTTGCTAAAATAGCCATTTATCTGTATCAACTGAAATGGCAGTAGGAGGAATCACTTCCCACCATTTTTATTGACCACCGTAATAGTGTGGTCAAGTTTCAAAATTGAGATTGTCATCATCGGGTCCCAGGTTCAAGACCTAGTGCCACCGAAGATCCAACGTGCAGAGATGTTGTTTCGTGTTAAATCTTTGAGGCTCCAATCCTTTCCTAGGCGTGGTTTGGAAAGTTGGAATTGGGATGCGAACTGCGTTTCCTCTGCCACACTTGATATATTTCAAAATTACTTGATGCAACACCAATACCCTACACGTAGCTTTAGCTTACGACAATGAATCTCCCTCGCTCCAACCATTTTCAAAAATATTTCGTTGTAATTAAAACAATAAAAATTGAATTTTAAAGGAAAAAATGTACTACGAGTTTCTGGCGGATTTTTCAAAAAGCCTTTTTGATTAGATTCTTTTATCCAACCATTTTTGTGGCAGTATGTCGATTGATTTTAGTTCTTTGGTAAGGAATGCAAATTTGTTTATATTTTTCAAATGATGTTTGAATTTCTCAGAAGTTTTGCTGCAATACCTTTGGCGAAATATTGATATTTCGCTCTATTTGATACAATCTACTACAGATATATACATATAAATGAACAGGATTACACTTTAAATTGAAAGAGGTTGTGGGTTGTAAATCATTAATTTCACCCTATTTATCAGTTTTTTTTATTCTATTTTGTCGAAACTCCATTAAATTGTGATATTGTATCAGCAATAATATTATTTTCCCGTTTAATGTATTGGCTACATGTCAAAATTTGCCGTGTTGTAGAAATCCACGAGAAGGTCTAAATTATGTGTTTTTAAGTTTTAATGAAAACTAATAATCGACAGCTTGATTCCTCTTGCAAAGATTAAATATTTATTATTCATCATAAAAATTTAATAAAAGATTAAATAGAAAGAGTGTATGAGTATAACAATTATTTGTTATAAGTAAAATAATTTCTTTCGGTTTCTCATTTAATAACTTAAAAATAATTTTATGGTTTCTTCAAATTGTCATCTGAAATGTTTGAAACAATTTCCTAATTGCTAATAAAAAAGCATCTTTTTGCAAACAAACTTTAGAGTCTAGAAGGCAAAAAGAAACTTCAATGTAGTTTTTTTTTAATATGCCCTTAATCTTGTTTTTATCTTTATGTTTTACGTTATTATTAAAAATGTTAAATAAGAAAAAAATATTCAAAGAAACAAATAAAAGATAAAAAAAGTTTCAATGTATATTAAAATAAATTTTTTAATTATATATACTCCTTTGCATTCTATAATGATATTGGGCTTTGGCTTGTCGTACTTAAGTACTTAAAACGACTTGTCTAGTTAAATATTTTAAGAATTCCCAGTTTTCTGGATAGTATGAAACATTTCTTCTACAATTACTAATTTTATAACTGTCCACAATTGGGGTTTTCATTTGAAACAATAAATTCAGTTTTTTGTTAGAAAAATATCAATACAACAATATTAAAATATTGGTATAGAGAAATATCAAATTCTTTAAAATATGGAAATGGCACTTTGAAAATTTATAGGGAATTTTTGAGTCGTAATTAAAAGCTTTAATAAAGATTAAAAAATTCTTGTTATTGCAATTTTTTAAAATTTTTTTGCAGATCTGCTAAATGATATAGTTAGTACTTAAGCACCTCAAATTATCAATTGATTTTCTAATGAATTATAATAAATAAAAATTTTAAAAAAGAAAATACGTTATGTACAAAGTTTCCTAATGTTTTTTTTCTTAATGAATTATTTTTTTGGAGCTTACAGTGTATTACATACAAACAACCGTCGAAATTTCAAAACACGTTAAGGTGACATTTTTTACTCTGAATAATTTTCTGCTTTGTATCTCCTCACTCTCCGTAAAGATAAATAATAATTTTCTTTCCACAAATAAGTTTTCGGACAAAATATTTTAAACACCTTTAGATGTGCTACCCAATTTACACTATATATAACTAATAATCTATTATTCATCAATTGATCAGTTCTTTATGACCGTAGCTTTCTGGAGAAATAAATGGTACTGGGATAGGATATCGTGTGCCTAATCAATTCTTGTAGCGGCCGCGGTAGCCGAGTGGTCTGGGCATCGGATCATGGCTAGCGTGTTATGAGTTCGATCCTAGTACCACTAAAGACCCGCCGTGTAGGGGCGCGATGCACGTTAAACCTGTCGAGAGCTCAAACGTCCTCCCGTTGGTGTGGTGTGGTAGTTAGGAGAGGGGGTGCCAGCTCAGGTGTTGTCCGCGTCACTTGACCATGGTTCAAAATTACGCGAACCGTCGCCAAAAGCCCTCGTGTTGCTAATCAGTGTGACGTTAATATTCACTCACTCACTCCAATTCTAGTATCACGGAAGAGAAATCTTGAACTACGTAGTTTATGTCCAGTTGTAAGTTCGAAACTTGCACTGCTAAATATCTATCTTGTAGAAGCCCTGATACACATGTGACCGCGGAGCTTATGGCCACTCAAATAAGGTCATAGTAGTTTAATGGGTACGGTCACGATGTCTATATCTTTATAAAATATTTCCTACTTATATAAATACTAATATTTGTTTTAATAAGTAACCGCAGTTGAATTTTATTATATAATTATTTTTAGAATATTATTGTTAGTAAATATTATTTAAATATACGATTTTCGGAAAGAAAAATAAAACGTAAATACATATTTTTCAATTATTCTGCTTTTAAGAAAAATGCATTTCTCCTTATAATGTTGTGCCTATACATAGGCTACGATTTCTAAACCTTTGCTGAACTAATATTTTTCAGATACATAAATCAAAAGTGGTTTTATTCGTAAAACTTATACAAATTTAGAGAAAATTTTAAACATAACCTGTTAATACCTTACTTGATCTTAAGCCTGAAAACATAAATTTTTCTATATTGTTGCTCTGTTTTTTTCTTGCTAAATATTGCTCTCTTAAAAATTGTGAAAATATAAAAATTCACTTTAAAAAGTTACATAAATTTCTTCAATCGGAAATAGGTTTAAAATATTATTCATTTCTGATTTATCTGCTAGTAATAAACGACATAGTTTCCTAAGGAAAAATTTATTTTAATAAATTTAAAAAATAATAAAAATGTTTTACATTATTTTCAGATTTTTAATGTGGAATAATTGAGAAAAAATCCTGTGTGAGACTCATCTGCAGCTTTGAACCGCCAGAGATCTGCACGATCACAAAATTTTAACACAAAGTCGTTGTGCATTTACACTCAAAGATATAAAAAACTCCAGGACCGATGGCTACTCAGAGAGGAGACACAAAACATGCATGTGACACGTGTCACAGAACATTTGAATTCCGGAGACACTACTTAAAACACTTGGATGTGCATAAAAAATCATTATTGTACGAATGTCCAAAATGTGTGGCAGCCTTCAATTCCGTAATTGAGCAATCCAGCCATATCAGAACTCATGCAGAAGATTCAAATTTTAAGTGTTCGTATTGCAGTATATCATTCAGTTCATCTTATATACGTCATTTACACGAAAACAAGCACAAAAGACAAAAAGGATTAATTTGCGAAGTGAGCCATATAAATATTCCCTCCAAACTGTCACTACAACGACATCCACTTTTACATGAAGCTGAAGAATCTACTAATTCTGATCTGGGCAATGAAAAATCTCCAGAGGAAAAGCTACAGGAAACACTTCTACATCACCACCAGGGAAGGAAACAATTCATTTGTAAAATATGTGGGGAAAACTATGTTAACAGTTCTAGACTTAAAAGGCATCATCTTACACATTCGGGTGAAAATCCAAATATATGCAAAATTTGTGGACAAATGCTTTCAAATAAGTCAAATCTTAAAAATCATCAAATGATTCATTCGGGAGAAAAGCCGCATGTATGTGAATACTGCGGGAAAAGATTCTCTGAAAAAGGAAGTTTGAAAAAGCATCGTCGCATTCATACGGGAGAAAAACCCTATAAATGTGAATTATGCAGTAAAATGTTTTCAGAGAGCTCGACTTTAAAAAGGCATCAACTGCTTCATTCGGGAGACAAACATTATATATGTGAATATTGCGGAAAAGGATTCTCTCAAAATACGAATTTGAAATCGCATCTTCGTGTTCATACGGGAGAAAAACCTTATAAATGCAGCTATTGTGGAAAACGTTTTTCGAACTGTGGTAGCAGAAACTGGCATTATCGAACTTTACATGAAAAATTTCATTAAGAGAAATCTCAAAGCAAACATTTCTTTTCAATTCAAAATAATATGGATAGCACAATATTATTTTCCACATAACTTTTTGAAAACCATTATTGTCTTTTAAAAATATGAATTTTGGATGTATCAAATGTTCTTAATCGTAATGCTTTAATCATAAGAATATATGTCGCATTTTTTTGTACTAAAAATAACTTGCTTGTAAGTAATTTTTAATTTATAAATAAAGAGACTATGTATCGTCAAAATAACTTTCCTAAAAAATAAATGTATCGATTTTGATTTTTTTGTTTTTAATTTTAAATGTTTGTCTAAACAGTACAACAATTTTCTAGCTTTTATTTGATCAATTTTTAAAAATAATGCCAAACATTTTCATAATTATTTAGGACAAATCACAGAACTATTTATAATTTGTGAGATCTTTAAGATATATATTTGTATTATTTATATCTTTGAGGAAGTATTTTGATTGTAAAAAGAAAATAATAAATTAAATTACATCTAAATCAAAAAAAAAATTGAACATAAATATCTGAATTATATATTTTTTATTCTTTGAAAATCTAAATTAGTGGTAATGAAAATATTTAATAATAATATATCATTTTTGGAATTATTTAATGCTTTCGAAGATATTCTAGTAGTTTTATACTTAAAATTCAAAGATTTGTAAAGAATAGGTTTGTATCGAATATTTTATTTGCAAATTATGTTTCTTACAATGTCGGGTTCAAAAATTATCCTTTCTTTTGTATTCATTGTCTTGATGTGTTCAAAGCTAATGATATCGCCCTGTTTGAAAACATTTTGACCAGATCTAATTGTATGTTTTAAAGATTTTTGTTTTAATAATAAACAAAATTTTACTTTACTTATTCGTGAATTAATATTAATTTTTATAAGAAATTTTTTTCGAATATTTTGATGTTCTGCGTTGTTGGAGATTTATTTTTTACACGCATACTAGTCGGCTTACAATAATATTACTGTAAATACATGTATTCCTGAAACTTATTTCTGTCTTTATGGTAAATTCATGTTAAATTTCTTGAAGAAACTCTTGTCTTTTATAGCAAATTCTCAAAGAGGTTCGATTTCTACATATTGTATTTTATTACCTAGTCAATGTTTCACATCATAATAAAAACTCTATTCATAATCATCCCTCTTGGAATTTTGGAAATGATTTTTTTATGGTTATAATAAGTTAAAGAGCGGAACAGTCTGTAGAAATATAGGAATTTTGAGCCTAAAATGTAATGCTGAAATACCTGCAACTGCTTCACTAACTATTGATATATTCAACTCATTATTAGAATTTTTTCCCTGGAATTGTCTTCTATTTTACTCATACAGTAGAACGTCGTTTATCAGAATCAATTAGAACCGGACACCATTCGGATATGGGATTGTTCGGATAACCGAAAACGAAATGCGATCCATGCAGTATATGATACTGGATACTATACAAATATTGAAAATCATCCCATGCGAGAAACGTGCTTGGAGAAAAAGTAAAATAGGTGAAAACTTTGGAATTTTACCTAGATTGTGAGAAGTAATCAATTATTTTTCTTTCTACAAGTGTACGCCTTCTTAAGCGCACGATCAAGATCAACATCGTTTATTTCCCTCGAGTTTTTCCTTTTCTTCACGCCATATTCTGAGTCATGTTTTGACGCAAAATTTAAAATGGTTTCTCGGTTTTTTTAAGTCAGAAATTGTTAAGTTTCCAACATTATAAAACTGTGCTAGAGACGCTCCACTTTCTTCCTTCGCTAGATGGTTCAATAATTCAAGTTTTGTCTCTATGTTCAAAACGTTGCGCTTCTGTTTTGATTTCTAAGCTCCTGCAGTTCACAACTCAACAAAAGGGCACGTATACACCCGCTAACTTGGAAACAATCTGACCAAATATTTTGTGTGCAAATGTTTGCCAAATCACACCCCTGAAATTCCCCAAATATCCCTCACTTTGGGTTTTCCCGTCACTTTCGACCACACAGGAAACAGATGTTGAGCATTTGTCTGTTCGAACACGTATCCGGACTTTGTTTCGGATATTCGACGCTCCGGATAATAAACGTTCAGAAAAAAGACGTCCTACTGTACATTTTTACTCATAGACAGGAAGGTGTTTGCTTCTACAACCTACCCGAAAAAAAATTACTCCAAACTGGCATCTACGTGCAAATCTTACGTAGCACCTTATTTGAATAGACACAAATCTAGCTCATTCCATAAAGTCTATTAGGACCTTAAAATGCTGTTTTTACTTCTGAACCAAATCTATAAGGTTTTGTTTCACACAAAAAGCTTTTAATGGTTTTGATAAAATCTGAAATTCTCTAATGTGTATTTATGGTACTACGAAAATAGACCAATAAAACACTGGACCTGCTTAATAGTTTCGGTTCTGAGAAAGACTATTTAGGTAATGTTTTAAATGTTCTCTTGAGCTGTTCTATGTGACAAGACAAATTTCAAATTGAGGAAATGACATTTCTTTAAAATCAGCTCAAGGCCAGATTTCGAGACGCGGTCACTATAACACGATTTAGCGACATCACTTCGTCAAAAATAGTCGTTGTACTAAGATTGAAAAATCAATTTTTTGAAAGTATATGATGTCCTGGTTCCCTTAACCCCAATTGCCACAGAGGGTTATCGAAAGTCCTTTTGAAAATAAGTACTTTAAATTATAAGAATTGTGCAGTGTTTGATGATTAAAAATTAAAGTTTATTTAACAAATATGTTGATTCGTCGTATTTTAATGTGATAAATTGATTACTTTTCCTTATGATATGAGATACATATCAAACAGTAATATATGTAGAACTTCTTTTGTTTAAATTTATAAAAAAAATTTGTGTAATAGTAGATTATAAGATTATTGTCGATGTACATAAAGGTCATGGTAGCCAAATGGTCTAGGCAACGAACTCGTAGCTGGCGTGTTATGAGCTCGAGCCTATTACATTTGAAGACCCGCAGTGTAGGGAGTTGATGCACATTAAATGTGTTTAGAGCTCAAACGTCTTCCAGTTGGTGATGATGTGTCAGTTCGGAAAGTGGTTTCAGTTCAGGTGTCGTCCTCGTCACATGTCCATGGTTCAAATTCATGAGGTCCGTCACCGCATGCTCTCGAGTTGCTGAACAGCATGACGTAAATATTCTCTCCTCCCTCACTTCTAATTGAAAGAGGACTCTTACATTCATGTATAATGCGATAAATGTAACTACTGAAATTAAGAGATTTCTGGAATAAAATTTTTTTTCATAATTATTCATTTGAATTATATTAACTTTTATAAATTAAAAAATGACTGAGAGAGAGATAGAGGCAGAGAGAGAAATTGAAGTTAAAATTTGAATTTATCCAAGGTCAAATCAAAGAATGCGTAGGATGTCTCGAACACAGTTTATATTTCGGCTCGATATAATTAAAGAAAATAAATTTCATTCATAACAAGTTTGATGCATTAATTCCTAAGAAATCCCGGAACCAGAAATTTAAAACAACCAAACCAAAATACCGAGAATAAAGAAGACTTCAGGGTATTGTCGCATATTTTGAATTCTTAATAACTTCAGAAGAGCTGATCTCATCGCTCAGCAGAAGTCCATATATATATATATATATATATATATATATATATATATATATATATATATATGCATGTTTGTTAATCACATCCCTTCAAAACAATTCAGTGATTGAAAAAAGTTATCGCGGTTCACAGTGCAGTAAGTTTATAATTTCATCATACTCATTACTAATTCTAAGGCACATAATACAGTTTATTCTTTTGCATTTGGCTTATATTTAAGTATTATTCCTTTTAATGTCAAGTTATTTTGACGATTTCGGTATATATTGTCATTTTTTTATATTTTAAATATCAAATGTTTAGTACAAAATGAAATGTACGCATTTGTTTAAAATTTATATTTTCAATTACAAACATAGAAACTTTTATGTTCTTGTAAGAAATGCATATTCGTTTAAGATGGTTGTCGCACAGCGTGACAGCGGTATAGTTCATTTCTAATGGAGGGGAAGACATTGTTTAAAAAAAAATACTTATTAGTCACTCAGTAACTCAGTTTTGTGTAGTATAAATGGAAACACTTTTCCAATGAATACCAATTCCCTAATCATTACACCAGAATCGTGTGTTTCATTCCTTGTTCTTTTTCTTTCTTTTTATTTGGGTTCATTCTTTCTTGAAAAATTAACTTTGCACTCTCCTGTAGTTTCGGAGGAGTACGGAGAACATAGGAAATAAAATCTCATACAGTAAAACCGGCAGGTTATCAACTGTAGGTGATCTGCTAGTACTCTTTTATCCAGAAGTTGCATCATCATATTTATGTAAAAACATCTTCTGCAACTTTATATATATATATATATATATATATATATATATATATATTATATTATATATATATATTATATATATATATTATATTACATATATACAATGGTGTGCAAAAATTAAGGACGAGACGGTTTTTTCAATATAACTTTGTACAAAAGAATTCTAAATAAACACATTTAATACCGTAAGATCCCCAATACGTAAGAACATGAGTAATGTAAGCAACACTTACAAAAAGAGAAATCAGAGGCATAAAAAAGAAGCTTTATTGAAGAAGTAGCATAGAGCGCAATGCGACTGAAGGCCGAAATATCCGGTCTTTAGTAAGGGATATGATCTCCCCTGAGTGCTAGGCAGGTTTCACAGCGTCTGCCCATGCTGAGAATGAGGGTGTCAATGAGTTGTTGAGGCATTGCTGCGCCCATTCGTCTTGCAGCGCCAATCGAAGCTCTGGAATCGTTACTGGTGGTAAGGTACGAGCTGCCAAGCGTCTGCCTAGAAAATCCCATACATGCTCGATGGGATTGAGATCCGGAGATCGTGCCGGCCAATCCATACGTTCAATATCCTCACTCTCTAAGAGCTGTTCGGCAGCTACTGTGCGATGACATGGTGCATTGTCGTCCATGAAAAGGAACTGCGGACCCATAGCGCCTCTAAAAAGACGCACATATGGAAGAAGAATCTCGTTACAATAACGGATCCCGTTGACTGAACCTGCGTCGAAGATGTGAAGGTCTGTATGACTACCAAGCATGATGCCTCCCCAAACGAGAACACCGCCACCTCCATACCTGTCCCTTTCAATGATGTTCGAGGGATGATTGCGGCTTCCCCGCTCTCTCCAGATGTGTATGCGATGAGAATCGCTACTCAGACTGAATCTGCTCTTATCTGTAAAGAGTACTCGTCCCCATTCATAGTCTCTCCAATTCCGGTATTCCCGGCACTACAGAGAACGCCTTCTCCGATGGGCAGGCGTTAGAGGTACACACCGCACAGGGCGTCGTGCAAACAGACCACCACCGTGCAGTCTTCTGGCCACGGTAAAACGCGATATCGGTCGTCCAGTCGCCTGTGTCGTGTGTCTAGCGATTTCTCCCGCTGTCTGCCGCCTGTTTCTTCTTGCCTGTAAGGCAATATACCGGTCATCTGCGGGTGTGGTTCCTTGTGGACGACCACTACTGAACCCCCGGATAGCTGTTCCTGTATTTTGAAATTGTCTCCAAAGTCGTGAAACGATGCTGTGAGCAATTCCTAACTCTGCAGCCACACTTGTCATACTGCGACCTTCCTCCAACTTCCCAATGATTAGATCTCGGGTAAAAGCATCCAGATGTCGTCTAACAGATTGATTATTCGCCATTTCTCGCTGAGGCAGCAACTCGGTGTGATTTTAACTGCTATACGGTGTGCAATCTCTTTGCCAGAAATACTAATCTTACACAGACAACATGCTTTACTGCTCAGACACTTCCCCATTACGTCTACCTGCATATCTGCACATGTGCTACCGTACATGACCTCACTTAATCTCCTGATTGACCTTTCTGTCCGCTCTGCCTCTTCGTTCAGCTGATATGCTAATTTTTCATCTTCGTCCTTAATTTTTGCACACCAGTGTATATATATATTACATATATATATTATACATATATTATATATATATTATATATATATATATTATATATATATTAAATATATATATATATATGTAATAATTCCCACTAATATAATCCTTTTAAATATCTTTTAATTGTCAATGGTCCATCCCTTCAGGACCAACGTTTTAGTAATAAGTTAACCCGCCGCCAAACGAGAGTATTTTAAACTACACATATCTATCTACCCACTGAGATCATGTGATTTGAGAAGCCTATAAATACCGAGATTCCTGGAGACCAACTCCTTTTTCGCTTCTGTATTTTGTCTGTGTAAACATGTAGCCGGCTGCAGTTCATTGTGCATTCTTTTTCTTTGTTATGTGTCGCTCTTGTGTTGTTTTATGTGTTTAAGATGTGGAATAAATCGTTTTAATTAGTCACCGGAATGCCTCGTCAATCCCAGCCAAAGAAACCATCAACAATAGCTATCATATTATTAAAGAAATCATGTCCACGGCCAACGTCGATTACATATATATATATATATATGCATGTTTGTTAATCACATCTCTCCAAAACCATTCAGTGATTGAAATGTGTCATCGCGGCTCACAGTGCAATAAGTTTACAATTTCATCATACTACATTACTAATTCTACGGCACAAAATACAGTTTATTCTCTTGTGTATTTGGCTTATATTTAGGTATTATTCCTTTTAATGTCAAGTGCTTTCACGATTTCGGTGTATATTGTCATTTTTTTTATTTTAAGGCACCTGACTAGGTACGAAGACCAATTTTTCAAAAATTGATTATCAGAAGAATTTTATTGTTTTATAGAACATAAATAGGCTTAAAGAGTTATAATTATTAAATAAATACCATGCATGACCTTTGTTTTTGAAAAAAAAAATATTTTATAAATTTTTTTAAAAAATTTCAATTTAAGGAAAAACAGCGTAAAAAAATATATATTGGACATAATGTAATTTTAATTGCATTGATATATTTATTGATCCACCTGAAGTGTCGTAAACCAAGGGTTAAAAAATATTTAAAAAATAAATATTTAATAAGCATTCGAACTTCACGTTAATGATTTTTCGTTAAAATTACTCTATATTCTAAGCTAAAAAGGACTATAAAATGTGATTAAATGGAAGTATTTTAAAAGCTGCGGTTTGCTACACTCTCAAGGGCTTATAACAAAAATGTTGCAAATTTCATTGAATTTTATATAATTGTTTTGGAGATATCCCAGTTTTCGTGCATAAATTATTGTGAAAATTTCATTCTTCAAAAAACACATTTAAAAAATATACTTATAAGTTACATAAAGTAAATATTAAAAAAACAAATTAAAATTCTCCAGTTTTATATAATACTCCTTCTTCTTCCTCAATTTTTATATTTCTTTTTTTTCGAATGGCCCTAAGTTTTCTTCTGCAGGTTTTTGCTGTTGGCAGGGAGTGACGTTTTGAATCTGCAATGCGCTCATTATCGAAGGTTTTTTGTCCCCGTACAGTATAATAACCCGAAACAATACCCATTTCATTTAATATGGAAATTAATCACTGGAAGCCATTATTAAACGGCATAACAGAAATATAAGCTCCTAAACGCAATGTTTGATGCTCAACGAAAACGTTCTTTCTGCCACAAAATGCATTAAAATTTTCGTCGGATTTTGAGTTTTGCCGTGTAAACATTTCTTTAAAAGATTTTTGTCACACAAATCCGTATAAACTGGCTTTATCGTGTTAACAATATTTTGTGGCAGTCCCAAGGATTTATCCTGATACACAATATTAGAAACTTTACCCCGTTGAAATTTACACCAACTTTCAGCTCCGACAGGGCACTGTCCATGTTTTGGCTGATGTTTTGATGATCAGCAATGAAAGAAGGCAGCAATAACAACAGACTGCATTTTGTCCAAGTTCCCAACATTGCTTCGAATATCAATTCCATAGTAATTCTGTAGCTTATTAAGTAAACCATCAGTCAATTTACCTTTCCCCACGAGTCCTTTATTTCTGCTTTTCAATTTACGAAGCCTTGTTCCAACTCTTTTTTGAATATGCCAAATACATTCTAGCTTAGTAACAGAATCTTTCCCGTAATTGTTCTTCACGGTATCGAAAGCTTTGGAATCTCCATCCCCATAATAGTCGGCGTATCGTAACAATTCTATGATCTTCCGACCTCTCAAAAATGCGATAAGCCCCAACCGGTTCCATACTGGATGAAGATCCTTTATGATGATTACACCGCAATTTCACATTTTTTTGCTCCGTCTTTGAATTGAATTTTCTACAAAAGTGAGATAAAGTTTCAAAGTCAACAATTTTCTCAGTATAGACAGATATTGCACTAACACAACCCGAAGAAAAACCACGACGCTGCCAGGTACCATCCACCGAAACACCACAATTTACAGTATCCATGTATAGATTTTTTTAATTGCCTAATACCTTTTGCTGCGTCATTCATTATTTTTCTCCAATGGAAGTAGCAGCACTGGGGAGTTTTTTTTCTCTTGTTGGCGGAATGCAAGCTTTGAGAGAAAGGGAGGTAGATTCAAAACAGCACAAAGTTTTCTTCCTGCTGAGACACCTCTACCAATCAATCTTAAGCCATAAACAAAACGAGTATTGAGTTAATTCATTTTGTCTAACTTTTCAAAGTACAAATTGCCGATATGAAACTGCAAATTTTTACAGTGCAAAGAAAAATTTGAAGATAATCCAAACCTTGAATCTTCCGCAAGATAAAGGATTCCTGTTCTACACTTTTTATTTGGGCAACACAATAAGGAAAAAATACCAATTAAAATTTCCAGATCAATCAAGCTGTTTCCAGTTAAATGTTCGTATTACTTTCATCATCATTTACCTGATAACAATGCTGCAGCTTCAGTGAACTGGCGGTCAAATTTCTTCATCCTTGCATGAAGCAATTTCATTGTATGTATTTTGGTTTCCATGAAACTTTCTTTACGGGGACGATGTGAACGACATTTACCCATGATTTCAGGTAAAATAAATTTAAGATTAAATTAAAATAATTTAAGTTCTAAAAATAAAGCAAAATATAGAAATAACAGAATTAAGATAGGCGTGGTAAATCTAACGTCGAATGTAAACAAACACGGAACAGTGATAGTCTTAAAATACCGTTGCCAATCGTTTGCAACAAAACTATTTGAAATAGTTATTAGCAAACTGTGTCTTAGTAAACAGATAACTAAAATTTTGGTTTTTGAAATTCCATTTTAGGGAAATAATAATTAAACACTTCATATGTCGCTCACTTCCGGTCCAGATGACATTACTTCCGGTTTCGCTTTCAACTACTATGACTTATTAAAATTGCTAT
>BMAO01017844.1:0-18411 GCA_019973975.1 Trichonephila clavata
TATTGGCTGAGAAAAGGTACGACAAAATATGTAACGAAGACGAAGACGAAATTTGCGTCCTAATAGCGCTTTTTTTACACTACCTGAAAAACGCGCTAATGAAAAACGCCAATTCCAATATTTCTTGCTAAAAACATTAACTTGTAACGTTTCCCTTTGATACCTGGTTGTCTTGTTCACGAACTCTTAGCCTGCATTATTTCGAATTGAGATTCGAGTTCCGATATCACTAAAGACCTGTTGTGTAGAGAATCGTGCTTGTTAAATCTATCGAAGTTCTTCGAAATCACGTAGAAAGATGCAGTTTTTTGGAGAATAGGATGATAGTCTGGTGTTCATCTCGTCACTTGATGACCGTGACTCAAAAGCACAAAGTTTGTTACTAATAGCCCTCGAGTTGCTCCGAAGTCTTATTCTGAAATATCATTCTGTTACAACTGAAATAAGAATCGATAACATATTCGCGTTCAATGAGAGCACTGATGTAAAGATGGAGTCTACTAGTTTAATTTCTTAATTTTCAGTGTCTGTTAGTAAAATCTGCTACACGCTCTTTGATTTACCGTCCTATTTCTATATATTTAGTTTCATCAGAATAGCAACTTCAATACCTCTGGTGGTTATAGCATGAAATAAATGTTAATGACATAAATAAAATGAAATATATTGTAAGCATTTTCGATATTTATATAATTTTGAATTTTAAAGCAAAAGACTTCCACCCACTGCAATCGACACAAAACATAAAATTTAGTGAATAATGTAGCGAATTATCGAAAAGAGCATAACTATAAAAATATAACAAGATATGTGAACACCTTGTTTATTGATGACAGGATATCTCTGTTATACAGTTAGAACAGAAGAGCATAGAAATAGTTAAAAGTTAATGTTCATTTCATTGCGCACACAGGGATTTTTCAAGGGACGGGGGAGGTCCAGGGTCGAAAGTCAACTATTCTCGTCTCATGCTCCAATACGCCGCCCAACGTATTCTTTTCGGGCCAACATTAGTCATTTTCGGGAACAAAAAACAGTAAAAAATTAATTATCAAATGAATAATTAGCACTAATTAATAGAATTCATTATTAATAACAAATAATTAAATTTCACGGACTATATACGTAGGATTATAATCAATCCAAAAATAAGGGGCTTTGGGGGATCTGGACCCAAAGACCCCCCCCTTTTGTGCGCCACTGGTTCATTTGCTTGTTTGTTCCTTTAATATTTCTGTTGTCTATTTCTGCCGATTCAAAGGTGCATGTAACACATTTAACCAAATGAAAAGGTTGATATATACCTGAGCCGTCATCCCAATTTTTCCAATCAAGCCGCACCAACGTGAGTACTTTGAACCATGTCACATAAAACGTGTACCAGCTTCCATTGAAATACAGTCTTTATTTAGAATTACGAGACTTCACCCGATTTCTGTCCCGTATTTGAAAGGCAATAATTAGCTTTAACGAATATTGCAAGTTCTGTTTCTTGCTTCATTTCACCAATCTATATTTCATCAACAGTTTTAAGAATATTCAGTTAGTGAGAATCTACATGAATTTTTCATGGTTAATTAAAATATTCAAGTCCCGTATAATTAAAAACCAATATGTGATCAATGGAGTAAATCGCGGTTACATGAAGTAAACAATTATTACTAGCTGGTATACATGTTCTTTGCACGGGTGAATTGAAATATTAAATACGGATTGAAGGATTTTGAAATTTTAAATGAGTTAATTTTATATGAATTGTAAATTAAACGAGAAAAAATGCTTTTTGCATATCACAGCTGAAAAATAGACCCTATTTGTTAAATTTCAAGTCTGAAGATCTATTAAAACGCCCCGTAACTCTTTTGTGGGTCGATTTTTGATAACATCTTCCTAAGCTAATCTCTGCTTAGGAAAAATAACACATTGTTGCAAATTTTGTGCAATGAACGCTTAAAATAGTGTTAATAATTTCTATCTGTATGAGTAACACGTTAATATTACTTTCTGTTGTATTTATTTTATGTTAAAATTATAATATTCGCAAGCAACACCGTTCCTTACATTATAATGAGATTCAATGGAAACATAGCGAAATGCTGGTGATAGAGCCAAGTTGGCATCATTTTTGGCGACCACATTGGCAATTTGGTGATTCATTGAACGGTGTAGAAGTTGCTTTGCTGTAGCACCATCTGGTGGGGAGCTGCAACAAAGAGGATACACAAAAACCTTCTCCACAAAAAATACATATACATGCCACTTTTCAAAGTGATTGGTTGAACGGTGTTGGAGTAAAACGAGATCATATATACAAGCATCTATTTATATATAAAGAGATAAAATTGAAGGAGAACCTATCCAAACCCCAAATTTCTTTATGCTTGGTAACCATGTCGGCGACTTGGCGATTAATTGAACGGTGCAGAAGTTGCTTTGCAGTAGCGTCACCTGGCGGGGAGCTGCAACAAAGAGGATAGCACAAAAACCTTCTCCACAAAAAATACATGTTCATGCCAATTTTCATAGCGATCGGTAAAAAGGTGTTAGAGTGAAGCGATTTCATATATACAACCACACATCCATATATATATACTAGCTGTACCCTGCCACGCGTTGCTGTGGCTCAGTCTGGTTAAATGGGGGGGGGGGGGAGAGCTGGTCTATCCAGCCAATTGTGAATCTTATATTGGGCATAATTTTCTTAACGGATAGTTGATTGATTTAATCAATATTATGATTAAATCAATATAAATAGTTTCGTACAAACACAAAATAAATATTGTAAAATATATTGAATTGATTAAGGATTACTGGAGAGAAAGATAAAAAAAGGCTAAAATAATATCCAAAATATTAATTTCATATTGGTACGCTATTTGTTTTTGGCATGATTTTGAAATCACGCCAAATTGGTGTGTTGCGGCCAGTCTAATTAAAGGTACTTATGTATTATCGCAACCTATTGGTGACATTATAGGAAATGAAGCACATGATTGCCAATTCAGCGCATACAAAATTGGGATTGCCAAAGTGGCGAGTTATCTTGAACGCTGGAGATTGTGCAATAATACGTAAGTACCAAATTAAATTTAGTATTTTATATAAAACAATATCTATATAAAATACATATCCCGAGAATAAAAATAAATTGAAAAATTAAATACAACACTGACATAAAACGAATTAAAATATCTTTATCGATGCGAAAGCATAATTTGTGAAAAAATAAGGTACTTACATATTATCGCAATCTATTGGCGACATTATATGAAACGAAGCACATGATTGCCAATTTAGCGCGTACATCACTTGCGAAATTAGGATTGCCAATTTAGTGAGTTATTTGAACGCTGGTGATTGTTGCGATAGTTCATAAGTACCAAAAATAATTACAATCTTCCCACCCCCTGGTTCCTCAGCAGGTATTCGAGCCACTTTGATTTGTAATTACTACAAACACTGCTTTTGCTTGTGTGTCCAGTATGATGACCTAAGTTCTATTTTATGAAAGGCAATTTTGTGTACTGAAGCCAATTGACTACACTTAAAAATGTTAAAATAAAACATACGAAATTGCAAAACAGCTCAGAGTAAAGGCATTTTTCAGATATGAGCACTGTGTTAGTGAGACTGTAGTAACACGGATTGGTGCCACTTTAACTTGGGGGCCTTGTATCATTGGTACGGCTGATACAGCGGTAGCTATGTCCCTGACAAAAGCAAACGGAATCTATTGGCGACATTATATGAAATGAAACACATGATTACCGATTCAACTCATACAACACATGGAAGATCAGGGTTGCCAACTTGGAGAGTTATTTTGAACGTTGGTGATTGTTGCAATAATAAGTAAGTACCAAGCAAACCGTAATAACTTCGAGTATTCTGTTAACAAATTACTAATGGAAAGAAGTTACTAAGAAAGTTATAACATAAATTTAAATTTTAAAAAGTCATCGAAAACAAAAGTATGGTTTAATATTTTGATGACTGAAATTATATATCAGGAAACCTAACCTGTATTTCAATACTACCATCAAATGAAATTTAAAAATTAATTTAAAAATAGAGGGGTAAAATCTTACTTATTTAAACCATCGTCAATTAATAAGTACCAAGCAAACCGTAATCTGTATTCTGTTAAAAAATAATATATATATATCAGTAAACCTAACCTGTGTTTCAATAATAACATCAAATGAAATTTAAAAAATTGTTTATCGCGCATTAGCAATCGGAATGTTGCCAAAACTACAAAACAAAATTTGAGTTGTTAAAAGAATAATTTAAAAAAAAATGATTTATTCGAAAATTAATCCCAATTATACGTATCAAAGAACAAAAAATAAATAAATATGACAACCAATAAACATAATTATAGCAAAAATATGTAGTTATCCGGAAAAAACTATGTGTAAAGCTTGAATATTCGTATTCAGAGCGAATCGTGACATCGTATGACGTCATAACACCAAAAAATCACTTAAAAATTAAATTAAAAAAAATTTAGAGTACATTTCGAAATAAAAAGTACGTAAGAACCTGACCGGAGTCAAAAGCAACGTTTTGTCAAAATTTCAGATAAATCCATGCGGAACTTTTTGAGTTATGGAAGCGTACACAAACCAACATAACATTTTTATATATATAGATATATATAAAGAGAGAGATATATATAGATTAATTATAACCCACTTGTAACCACAAAAAAGAATGTTCCATAGCGAAGGTCAGCAACCTTTGGCACGTGTTACATTTCTCAGTTGCACTCTGCAATACTCTACAAATTTGTAAATTTTTTGAGTGGATTGAAGTAGATAAATTTGCAATGGACCTTATTTGACAAACAGCTTCAGAATCCTGGACATTTACGGAACTAAGAAAAAATCTGAAAGCTAACTCTAAACATAAATTTACAGCTATTTACCAATATGGAATGCCTTTGCTGGAGAGATTTAGTAGTTTGAAGAAAGAAAACTGCATGTACTCTGTTTTCTGGTACATATTTAGCACTACCGTTCTACATATATAAGCAAAAGAAAGAAAAAAAAATCTTTCCTCACATGAACATATTTTGAGTCCGCAAAAAATTGTTTTATAATTGACGGCTCAGAATCGTGTCTAATTGAAAATCACACATTATACCACTGATTTTGCGATATAAAAATGGAGTGGTGCAAGCAATAGGTTCACACATTAAAATATTATGTTATATTTTTATTTAACTATAATGTAGGGAATACTTATATTTTATGTTGTCTATTTTTTATTTAATAAATATGTTTAAAAAATATTATAATATATGTATAATTTTAATTTTTAAAAAAATTTTGTTGTAGAAAATGTTATATTTTGTGCTGTTTATTTTATGTTAAGGTATATCTTTAAATGATGCAAAATTAATATATTATAAAACTATAAATCTGTATTATTGACCTGTATTATTAATTCTGCATGCATTATCGCGAGATTTGAATTGTTTCAAAAATTTCCTATTGTGTGGCACGCCTGAATCATATTGGTAATTGGTTTGGCACGCCACAGCTAAAGGTTGCCGACCCTTGTTATATAGTATGGAGATTTGAAGAAAAATAAATTTAAAAAATAATTTCTAAATTTAATAATTCCATAAAATGTTGAATTTTTTAACAAATAGAAAACACTTAATTTTAATAGATGATTTTAGATCAAAATAATAATTTTTCTACAATATTAATAACCAAAAGGGATGATTACTGATAACGAGTACTGCGTACTCGGTAATAAGTTTTCTTTATTTAAAAATTTAATATTAAAAGAGCTTTTAAATGTACCTGATGTATGTCCTTTCATCGCAATAAATGTATAAAAGAACTGCCTGTTCTACTTTAACAAAAAAAAGTTCGACTTTTACCGTGAAAAAGCTCTAATACATTAACTTCATTGCTCTCGTGGCAGTACTTAACATAAAATTAATTATTTATTTAATTTTCCCTTCATCTGTATGCCATAAAAGATTTCACATAGTAGGTAAGTTTTGAAATGCTCATTTTTAAAATTTTTTTTTTTTTTTTTTTTTGATCACCGTAGTGATCAGTATGTGAAAGCTTCTTAAAAATTTCATTTATGTTAATAGGTAACGGATATCTTTTTATTTATTTAAGATTCCAGCAGCGGCGTGACGGAGAAAATATGGGCCCCATGCCAAATTAGGTTTTGGACCCAAGTTGGATTTTACAAAGGGTTGGGTACATGGCGGCAGTCAGGTTTCGGGACCCCTAGAATCCTGCCCTTGGTGCAGGAGTTGCGGCGGTGTACGTTACGCCACTGCATTCCACATACAAATATAAGTTTAAAGGATTTAGTAATGACTAATAATAAAAAATAGATCAAACATCGGTAAAAATGCACATTCGGGTACTATTTAATTATTGTTACGTACTTTGCTGCCTTTTACAAAAAAATAAATAACGTTGTATGGTCTAAAATTTTTCTTACTAAAATATATATAAATTATTAACTCTCACTCTCTTTCTTTGTCTTTCTCCATTTGTTTATTTTATTTTCAATTCATAAAATTACTTTCTCATTTTCTTTTTTTCCTTTATTCTCTAAAACAGAGCATAAGACGATTAATTATTATATTTAACTACTGTTGCTGCTCCTTTCTTGAAATGATTATTGCTTTCTAATAGTTTCACATAAGTTATTTAAAATGTGCTTTTTTATCAATTAGAATCATACAATGCCGCGTGGAATAACATGGAAACATGTCGATTTCATGCTAGTCATACTGCGTCAAGAAGTTTAGCAATAGTTTTCACTGTTATGAACTTTTATCCTAGCTCAGTTCAAAGTTTAAACTTTCGTAGTCGTGTACACCCAAAAACTCACAAATTATTAACAATAAATTACAGAAACGTTGAATTTTCCCTCCTCCATGTTCCACTCACTCCCATGTTCCAATCCAGGAAGGCGCCAATGATCACGAGCTAATCAAAACGGAAGATTTTCGCCAGTTCTAATGAGGCTGACTCACTCCAGATCATCTGTCTCCAATTCTGTTTTTTGCGGCGTCACCACGCAAGAAAACGCCCCATCATTACAAAGCCTAATATCCTATCATCGATCTTCTGCAGCACAAACAGCACAAGCAAAAGGAAAACTTTTCGGCATGCTTTTCACCTACACACCTGTAGCCGGCGTGTTTTTAACCGGACACAATGCAAATGGAGTAGGAAGCTATGGAGGAGGGGCGCCAACTATTCTGCCTGGCTGACTCACTTGCTGACTGGATATTTGAAACATTCTGACAATTCAAACACGCGGATGGACGATGCTGAAATAATTAGATGCCATTCAATGGAAATGAGGTATTTGACGCTGGTTTGTTGAAAGATATTGATTGTGAATTGGTAAGACTTGTTTTGCTGGAATTGCAAATGAGATGCTTTGAAGAGCTCTGACACCAGAGGAGATACGGTAAAGTTTATTTTTGTAAACAATGGATGCATCACACAAAGGATTGAGATGGATTGAAATGAATTGTGAAACAAAAATAATTGACATTTTTCTCATCCAAATTGAATTAAAAAAGATACTTTTCATCTTAATCAAGTTTCAGTTGTTGTGTAATATAAATGAGAAAAAATCACGCACAGAGAAAAAAAGATGATGTGCGAATTTTAATTTTCTGAATATACTGGAAAATACACGCAATAATTTTTTTTTTTTTTTTTACAAAATATGTTTTTTTTTTTTCAAATTTTATTAAAGTTTTAGCATAAAATTCAATTTTTTTTTACTACAAAAAAAGCTTTTATTATGTACACACTTTCTTTTGAGAATGCAAACATTTTAATTTAATTAAGAAATTAATACTTTGTGCTACTCACAGAAGTGGTATAGCTTTATGGAATTTAAAGTTTAATTTTGAATTTACTTTATTATAATTAATTTTTAAACACATAATTACATTTACCTTTGGAAAATTTATCTTATTTTCTGTATCATAAGCCATTGAAATTATAATTCCTTGGAACTGATATTGATAAATCAAAAAATGAATTAATATTTTCGATATTTAAAAATGAAACGCAACAAATTAATTATATAAGTGATATTCAGAAAATTTAACAATATATTTCACAATCGTAGACTAGGCTATTTAGATGTAGGATTTCAAAAAGATTAACTCAGATTTTAGTGATAAAAAAACACAAAATATTGTAAAATAAGCAATAAATTATTTATATTATCAAATCTAATAATAATTTTTTTACAAAACAATCTTATCGAACATACTGTATTAAAATTTATATGTGAAATTGTTAAAATTATGAATATCTGCAGAAAAATTCTGCGGAAAATATTTTACTTCTTTAAATTTTTGAATATGTTTATTTGCGAGCCGGAAAATATGTCTCCGAAAGATATATGCATAAATTTTAGAAACTTTTTATATGAATATGTACAAGTCTCAAAAAATTCTGAATCATTATTTCCATTCAGAAGTCAGAATAAATAAATAAATTAACAGAAAGAATTTTATAAGAAATTTTTTTATACTTAACTTCTATTTTTTTTATTTTTTTATTCTTGAAATTTTATTCTCGAGACAAACGATTATACTACATGGCGTTCATTATTCGCTTATATGAACTAGTTCAAATTTTAGAGGAATCATAGTTAAAAGAAGAAAACGTTTATAAAATATTCTCTCTCTCTCCCTCTCTTAACTATCTTCACTCTTATTTGAAACACAACTTCTTTTAAAATTTTAAACTCGAGACAAACGATAATACTAATTGGTGTTCATTATCACAAAATGTAAAAAGGAAAATCCATTAAAAAAAGAGTTTTAATGCATAATTTTATTAGTGTTATACTTATGATTTTTTTAATAAATATTGTGGAAAATTCGAATTGGTGTATGGAGGAAGAAAAAAAGTTTCTTCAATATTTGAAGATTTAATTTGCTTACGGTATCATTATTTTGAAAATAAAATATTGCATGAAAATAATGAGTCGTATTATTCTCTTTGTTTTAAAATCGAACGTGAATAGAAAACATAACAGGAAGCAAAGCTGCAGTAGAGGACTTTGTTGAGCGTCTGTGTCATCGCTATGACTAGGTGCATTATTCATCCTGCTCTTCAACATACTTGCTCTTATTTCTCAATTCGTAACACACGTCATTGCTCAGTGGGCAGTCGGTATGACCTAGCCATGTAAAATGGAAATTTAAGGACAATACATCTCTAAAGCATCTCATATCTCTTTGGCAAAGATAGATAATAATCGGTTATAAAACTGTGCAAAACTTGAAAAAAAATTCAAGTATGGTTAAGGAAACCGACTACTTGCGACAACTTTTTTAAAAAATAAAATGGAGATATCTGGTTCTTTTGTGGTTTTTAGAATTGTTTAGTACATTTAAGAAAAATATGCCAAAATTAAGAAAATAAAAAGAAACTATTACTACTAAATGGGTAAAAAAGGGTAAAAATCTACAAAAAAAAATAATATAAACGGGGTCCATTCTGTACCAAATTTTATGATCAAATTTTCAACTCTGATGTGTTTTTTGTTATTCATTTTTGAAAGACCTTCAGGAGAAAAGATATTTTAATTTTTACAAAAAATCAGAGCACTTTATCTTAGTTATTATATGAAATTTCTTTAAAAAACAGTGATTATATTAACATAAGGAACTGTAAATTTGTAATAAGGCAATGATTGATAATTTGAAGGTTTGAACACTTCTGCTATTATACAGAATATACACAAAAAAATTTCAATTAATTATTTTCAAAACTTCTTTAGCAATCACTCTGGCCCGTTTGAGCATTTAAAAAAACACATTTCTAGTAAAACGCGCCTTAAAAAGTACGATATATATATCTATACAAATAAATAAAATTGAAGTGTCTGTTTGTAATTTCAAATTAGCAGCTTTTTACTAAATGCATTAAAGGTATATACGGTACTTATAACAAAAAATCAATTTTTAAATTTTTGTCTGTCTGTCTGTCTGTTCCGGCTAATCTCGGAAACGCTGGTGCGATTTTAAAAAATCTTTCACCAATGGAAAGCTACATTATCAGCGAGTAACATAGGATATATTTTATCTCCATATTCCTACGGGAACGGAACTATGCGGGTAAACCGTTGACGTTGCTTACTCCCCGCCAAGTTGGCGCAAAATTATGCATTTGGTCAATAATGGAAATTTTAATAAAAATTTCTCACACATTTGTAACAAATAACTGAAACATAGAGTAATTTAGCATCTTTACAAAAGATAATTTTTTAATGGTTTTTTATTAAACGTCTAACGTTTATTACGTTACGTTTGTTAAATGTCAAACTCAAACTTTCAGAAATATCGCCAAGTTGGCTAAAAAGTTCTCAATTCCGACAATCCCAGATATTTTAATGCAAATTTTCTCCCACTTTTTAAAGAGGGAAACGAAATAAAGTTTTAGCGAATTGCGCGCGTGATTTTAAAATTCTATGGTAATATTAATTGACAGTTTCATGAAAAGTTTTGATTTATCGAATATTTATTACTTTGAATTTTTTTTAACCTAATTATACAATATTCATATTTGCACAAAATGTTTCACTTATACTGAACCTAGATATTTTACATAGAGGTATTACTTTGAAGATATACTAGATATTCTAGGAGGAGAAGCCATACAATATCACTCGCCGAATAAAATTGGGGAGCTTTACGCAATACTTATTTCATTTCGGTCTTTCTAATCCTCAAACCTTTTGGAATAAGTACAATGACTACATGGTGGAAGATATTTTGCGACGAAAAACAACGAAATAGCCTTTCAATGAACACATCTACAACGAAACGCAATATAGGTTTTCAGAATGATTAGGAAAAAGCTACATGATTTTGGAATGATTAGCCCTAGACGTGTCGACGGAAATGGTTTCGATAATGAAATTATTTGAGAATTAAGCTACGATTTTATAGCATTGCAACTTCAAGTAACAGAATTTATCCCTCAATTAACTCCAGAACAAAAACGTTTTCCAACAAGTGTTACGCAAAATAGAATCCGGCAGTGGTGCACTCTTTTTTTCTCGAAGCCCCTGGAGGAACAGGAAAAAACGTTTTGCTAAACTTATTATTAAAGGCATCAGAAAAACCTAGAAGATAGCAGTTGCTATGGCTTCTTCTGGTATAGCAGCGATTTTACTGACCAACGGTCGTACTGCACATTCCGTTTTAAAATTATCGCTTAATCTTGCATTTGAAGATTCACTTACCTGAAATTTCAGAAAAAAAGCTCTCAAAGCAGGATGCTTCCACAAAATAAGCTTTTAGTGTGGAGTGAAAGTACGATGCCTCACAAGAAAGCTATATAAGCATTAAATCGGACTCTTCAGGATTTACGAGAATAGTACAGATATTATAGGAGGAATGGTACTTAAATTATATATTGGCTGGTGAATTTTCAAAAACTCTCCCTGTAATCCAGAGGTGGTACACCGGCAGATGAAATCAGTCTCTATTAAATCATCAAGCTTATGGGCAAAAGTTGAAAAATTCAGTCATAAAACGAATATGAGAGTGCATCTTCATAATGACATATATTCGGAACATATGCAAAAGACGCAAGTGAAAATCGGTTATGAATGTTTGGACGCAAATGCTGGAGGTTATATTTTACTTCCAGAGAATTTTGTAATGTAGAAGAAAATGATGTAAATCTTATTGCTCAAATTTACCCGGGCTTGAAGAAAATTTTAATTGGGATCAGTGGTTGCACGCAAGATCAATATTGGCGCTAAAAATGACATTGTCAATAAAATCAACACTGAAATTTTAGAGTGTGGTGGAAATGAAGGAATATTTATTAATGGATACAACCATGGATACAGAACACAAAGTACTTCATATCCCACGGAATTCATAAATTCGCTTGAACTTTCGTGTGTACCCTCACATAAACTTCAATTAAAAATAAATGTACCAGTTACGTTTATGCAAAATATCGATGCTCCTTGACTATATAATGACATTGTCCATAAAATCAACACTGAAAATTTAAACGACGTGTGGAGGAGGGGGGGGATGAAGAAATATTTATCAATGAATACAATCATGGATAAAGAACAAAGTACTTCATATCTCACGGAGTTCTTAAATTCACTTGAACTTTCGGGTGTACCCTCACATAAACTTCAATTAAAACTAAATGTATCAGTTATACTTATCCAAAGCCTCGATGTTCCTCGACTATGTAAAGAAACCAGGCTCTGGATCACAAAACTGATGCAGAATATACTTGGTGCCAATATTTTAACATATGTCATGAAAAGGGATAGTTTTATCATACTTCGAATTCCAAGTATCCCCACTGACCTACCGTTTCAATTCAAACGAGTTCAATTTCCAGTTTTACGGTTGCTATTAACAAAGCTAACATTTCAGGTAGCAGGGGTGCATTTGGAAAAGCAATGTTTTTCCCATGGCCAACTATGTGTACCCTGATCGGTGTGTCCAATGTCCAAATCTTCGCATATTTGCAACTGACGGAAGAACATATAATATGGTATACAGTAGCATCTTAGAATAATATTCTGTTTTGAGCTCTTTTAAAGAGAATTATACATTAACATAGATACTTTCGATTTTTAAAAATATTAATAGTTTAAGTTATTGATTTTTTGTTGTTAATTATTATAATAAATTACGTTTTCAGTTTTTTAAAACTAAGCTCAATTTTAGAATTTTTAAATTTTATTGGTTCCAGTCAAGCAATAAAAAATTACCACATTATATTATTTACTTTCTAATTATAATAATTACGACTTGTGGATAGTTATTTCAAGACATCAACGCGAGCGGAGCCGCGGGTAAAAGCTAGTTCATAATATTATTAGGATATATACTAGCCTTTACCCGCTGCTTCGCACGTGTTGGTATCTTTAAATAACTGTCGAAGTCATAATCATTATTATTAGAATGTAAATAAAATAGGATATTTTTTTTACTACTTAATTTAAAAAACTGAAAACATACTTTATTCTAATAATTAGCAACAAAAATTCAATAACTTAAATTATTAATATGCAAAACTGAGTTTGATTGGAAATTGAACTCGTTTGAATTGAGTTCCCATCGGAATGCGGGGATAAAACATAACCTATGTTACTCGCTGATAATATAGCTTTTCATTTTTGAAAGAATTTTTAAAATCGATTGAGTGGTTTAGATGTGAGAGCATAACAAAAAAAAAAACTCAAAAATTCGCATTTATAATATTATTACGATTAGGAGAACTATTGCTGTGACAGAAAATCTAAAAAAAGAAACAATAGGATTGAAACTAAACCATAAACTTAAAAATGTTTTATTACTCTAATTTCTTTTTGTTTATGAAGCTCTCGTTTATTATTTTTTAAAGTGTATCCGAAACAGCTGCTGCCGTACTTAATTGAACAGGGAGATAATTATCATAAAACAAGGTATCAATCATTGGCATAGCCAAGTAATTTTAGCGTGTTTTTCACATGTCGTATTTTACAACAATGCAACTAATGAACTTTTTACTAACAGAAAATAATACTGTACTAAAAAATTTTTTTTAAAAAAATTAAAAATTATTAAATTTAAATATGATTTGGCTCATCTAGGGCACAAATGCGACCAAATTCCAAAAATCCCGAAGTCAATTGGTTGCTTATTGGCTGAGAACAAGGTACGACAAAATATGGAACGAAGACGAAATTTGCGTTCTAATAGCGCTTTTGTTCCACTACGGGAAAAACGCGCTAAAATTTTTTGACACGTGTCAGCGTATTATCATGTGTGCGTAACACTATGTCTCGTAAAGAGCATCGGTCGCCAGTAACCGAGACGACTTCATTAGCTCAGCTTGGCGTTCAATTTGGCTTTCAGTTTCACGTTCACCCGTATAGTTTCCGTTTCCGTAAAAATACGGGAATAAAATGTACTCTATGTTACTCGCTGATAATGTAGCTTTCCATTGGTGGAAGAATTTTTAAAATCGGTTTTGTGGTTCAGGCGTGAAAGCATAACAAACAAACAAACTTACATTCACATTTATAATATTATTAGGATAAAACGAAAGATCCAAGTGTCTTATTATTATTTTAAAAATGATTAAAAGTAAATACATACCTCGCAGCTTATTCTATTGCTAATATAGTTCAAAACATATACAAAAGATATTTTTGTTTTAATTACCATGATTTTGAAAGCCTTGGTAATAAGTTTGGGCCTCTAAAAAGGCAAGCTATAAAATTTGAATTAAACCAATGGTTACAATGAATACTAATTTGCTCTGTAATCCAATTCAGAGTGAATATTCCTCATTTAAATATTTAACTCACCAAAATGCATTGGTTAAAGAATTAATATATATATTTTTTCATAAAAAAGTAATTTTTGTAATAAGACAAGAATACATGTTGCAAATTTCTTAAATCAATAACGAATTCAGATATTTTGCTATCACTATAACAGAAATGTTGAAATTTTTTATCTATTTTTAATTAATAATTTAAATGCACAGCAAATGTTTTTCCATATCATTTTGTTTGTATTATCATGTAGATTTTAAATCCATTTATGTATATTGAATAACTTTTAAACTTGGACACATAATTCTGTCATGTCTTCAGAGTTTATTTTTTGGATTAATTCATGACATCTATACTAGTGCGTATTCACTGTAACCGAATGTAAATATTAAATAATAGTTTTGTTTGTGTATTTTAGCAACAGTTAGTATTGTATTTTTTTGTGGAATAAAAACGTTTGATTTTTAGAATGGCTGGATACTTTATCGTCCTTAGAATCCAGAATTATTTTAATGTTATGATTTTTTAAAAGTTATTTTGCCTTACTCAACTGCAGAACCAGATGCACTGTTAGCGTAATAGAGTTATTTATTTGCAAAAGGGATAACGTAATATTTTTGGTGCCCCCGAAGTGGACCTGTAGTTGGTTGTAAATATGGCTAATATTGAAGCTCTTAAGAAATCAAGAAAAAATGAAAGATCCGCTTTTACAAAAGCTTATAATAGAGTTGAAGAACTGATAGCCCTAGAAGGCGTTGATATTTGCGAACTGGAAGCGGAGTTGAATGTTTTCAAAGGGAAAGTTGAAGAATTTTACCGCGTGCCACACGTGGCACACGGGCCATAGTTTGTCGACCCCTGATCTAACATCTATCTTACTAAATTACTTGATAAGGTACAAATTAAGGCACTCTGGATCATTACGGGCCCTTGAAAACAACGCTAATTGATGCGATGCTTATGATAACAGAACAAAAACCTTTAAGGGGACACGGTACGATTCAATTGACAAAAATCGGTCAAAAAATAGAAAAAAAATTTTTTTGCCTAAATTATTCTTTATACATTTCTCTATTATCTCACAAAATTTCAGAGCTCTAAATTAAAAAAATCCAAAGTTATATGATAACTAATATGCTCGTCAGAATTTACATTCTGACATCATTTTGCTCTAGCAGACGCACTTTTCATTTTCTAGCCAATTTAATTAATTCTAACACAGTTAAGCAGTTTTAAAATAAAGTGAAGATATTGTAATCCATTCAAATTGTTTGTTTACATTTGCTGAGATATACTGCGTTCTTTGTTCTGCTAATTTTTATTTCCTATTTTTGAAATATTCAGTTTCGGTTTACCAAAAAAAGTCTTTTTCAAGACTAATTACTTTATCGTTATCAGTTTAACAGTTTTTTTATATATTTAAACGTATTCTAATACAGCATTTTAATAGTTAAACATACCTCGCACGAAGAGGAAAAACAAATCAAGTAAATTGAGTATTCAAAAGCGATGGTGCACTGAAACAAAAACTGAAAGCAATATGGACATTTCAGAGCACAATTCAAATTTTGCTCAACACTCAAGTGGTGATAGAATTTTAAAAAATGAAAGAATTTCTATGCAAGAGAAAAGTGTACTAGAACAAGAAAATGTTACTGATACCTATGATGGACCAAGTTATATAATTGTTGACAAAAATGCCTTGCGTGATATTTTCAAGTATACTCTTTGTTGTATCTGCAACCAGTCAACTTTAAAACTTAAATTTGGACATAAATATGGGTTTTCGCATCAATTGAAACTGGTATGCAAAACATGTTCTGAGCAAAAAATGGAATGCTTTACATCTCCAAGACTTGAAAAAAAATCAAATACATCTACACCTTTCGATGTGAATGTTCGTGCTATTCAAGCATTTCTTGCAATCAGTGGGGGCCATGCATCGGTTGAAAAATTTTGCATGTTTCTCAATATGCCTTTGATGTCGAGTAAAACTTTTAATGAAATTAAATGCTACATTAACTCAGTGTACTCTCTTGCTTCCCAAACTGTGTTGAACTATGTACATAACAGCGTTCAAAATGCATACAGCAAATTGAATCAAAATGGGTCAAATACAGTTACTGATATTGCTGTTTCTTTTGATGGGACATGGTTGACCCGAGGACACACATCCCAAATCGGTGTTGGCTGTGTAGTCGACACTTTAACAAGATATGTTATTGACTATGAAATTATGAGCAAGTATTGTCCAACATGTATAAGTGCGAAAAATGAATTAGGCGAAACTACAGCTGAATACGATGTTTGGTATTCTGGCCACAAAAATTCCTGCCAGATTAACCACGTTGGGACATCAGGAGCAATGGTAATGAAAGCTGCAGCTAAAATTTGGTCTCGATCAGAAGCATGTGGTTTCCGTTACACAACATTGTTATCTGATGGTGATGCTAAAACTCATAAATTCTTAAATAGCCTAAAAATATATGGACCAGATGTTGAAATTTTGAAAGAAGAGTGTATTATAATCACGTTAGTAAAAGGTTAGGCACCAGCTTACGCAATCTTGTGAAAGATTGGAGAGCTAAAGGTATCACTTTAGGAGGAAAATCTTATGGCAGCCTAAAAGAAACAACGATAAAAAAAACTAACGCAAGTATTATCAGAAAGCTATTCTGGAAAATAAAGGAGATATTCAGAGCATGAAAAAATCTATATATGCCACGCTTTATCACAGTATCTCGACAGATAAAAATCCAATGCACATGAAATGTCCTCCTGGCAAAGATTCGTGGTGTTTTTATCGAAGAGCCTTAGCTAAAGGTGAAAAAACCTGCACCACATAAATTTAATATTGGAACACCAATAAATCCAGATTACTTGACAAAAATTGTTCCAATATATCAAAGGTTAGCTTCTGATAGTCTTTTGAAAGGATGTGCCAGATGTCTGACTCGGGACAGCAACGAGAGTCTGCCATAGCGTGATTTGGAGTAAGTGCTCTAAAGAAACTTCAGCGAAATCACGACGTGTAAATATAGCTGTTTCTGAGGCAGTATCAGAATATAACTTTGGTACTTTGAAAGCCTTAATAGAAATACAAAAGGCAGCTAATTTAAATCTTGGTGAAGAAGCAGTAAAAATTGCTGCCACACGTGATTACAGACGTAAAAAAGAAAGAAATCGCCAAAATAATCTTGCTTTTCGCATAGCTCGTCGAAAAGTAAAACTAGCCAATATGCGAAAAGAAAAATATTCAAAGAAAAAAGAAGGGATTACATATAGTCCTGGGTTATTTTAAACATAAATGGTAAAAAAAAATATGAAGATATAAACTAGAATTATTTTAAAATCATCGTAAAATGGGTTCGTATGTTATTTATCGCAATTTTTTTAAAAATGTAAGGTACTAAAAATTTTAAATTTTAAACATAAAAAATTATAATTTTCATATAATAACTTTATAAAACTTTTATCATGTGCATGTAGTATATACAGTAATTTTTTAGTAATTTTATTGCACTTATATATATCTTTTTACAGTAAATAAAAACTTTAAATTGATTTATCTCAGAACAAAAAAAATCGTTTGTTTTCTTTCATTTAAAATGCTAAGGCTTTTTTTCTATTGCATGAAATGTTTTGAATTTTTTTTTACAGATTGCTATTAATATATATAACAAAAGTTGATATGCATTTTTGAATCAAAGCAATATATATGTTTTTAAAATATTTGAAACTTAGAATTTATATGTTTTTTAAGGATTTTTTATAATAATTCATAAATTTTTTTTTAGGAATTTTAATAATGTTATCCCCAAACCCATACCAACTTTTGTTGTACATGGTTTGACAAATATGTAAATCAAATTTCCTGTCTGTACGTCAATTATTGTACGAGGAGTAGCGTTTTAAAATTACCTCAAAAAGTTTTAAATTTTTTTTAAAAAATTAAATGGATTGCTTTTTGTGATATTTTGAGCAAATATTCTGTCTTACGTATTGCATATACATAGGTTACAAGGAAAAAAATTGTAAAAACCATAAAATCAAAGATTTTTGTTTAAATCGTAC
>BMAO01017845.1:0-145762 GCA_019973975.1 Trichonephila clavata
GTTCAAATTCATCCAAGTGAAAATGTTAGAATATTTTTATTCAAACAATAAACTACTATACATAAATGCCGAAGAGATACGATTATAGTAATCATTATTTGTCAACAAATGTGTCATATATATATATATATATATATACCTTGTTGTGCCATAAGTTCTGATGCAAAACTTTAAAATCACCTGCTGTAATTCAAAAGCAGCAGACGATTATAAATTTTATCATTTTAGATCGTCTGCAATTTTTTCCAAAAAATTCTAATCTTTCTCGTATATTTGTTCTAAATCAGTGTCACATCTTAAACATTTTCAACAGAAGCAGGTCGCAGATTATTCTATGCACCAAAAAAAAAAAAAAGAACAGGCGGTAGGAGATTTTTAAGGCTCTTAAGCATTTGCACATAAACAGATTACTTATTTATCGAATAATTAAGAAACTTTCGGAGACCCAAGAACTTTCCAGACAGAACTAGAAATGGTCTTCACACTTGGTATGAACAACAACTCTGGGCAAAGCTGTTAGAGAAAGAATCTGTTGGTAGCCTTGTCAAAAGAAGATTTCTCTCATTAAAAAGAGAAACGTGTCGAAAAGAAGAATGTCTCGCACAATGAACGAAGATCTCAGGATAATTGGCTATTTCTTTAGAAAATAGTTAAAGTGTCAGAGGTACTTTAAAATCAATATGGCGGTGGCACACTCACATATTTAGCCACAGATGTATTTATTCTATTTAACGAGGATAATCTTTGAAAGGAATCTTTGACCAATCAGAATGTCCATGCATAAACAAGGCTTACCAAAGAAGAGTAAGAGAAGAAAAATGCTTACACAGAGCTAATCATCCGGCTTTGGTGGTGGTTTGGTAGTTTGTTATCTATTAAGGCATCCCAGAGATTTATTTTTGCAAGAAAGAAAAGAAAATTTCAGTAATGATTTTAAAGATACTATTTTCTAACCACTAGTGAAGCCCTTTAACGCAGACCCGTTCAATAGAAACTATTGGACTTTTTAACAGGATTCTGCCCCTGTTCATAAGGAGATGACTACTTAGCTGTATTTGAGAGTCATTGCACCAGTTTTCGTAGAAGATAAAAATAGGTTTTCTAGCTGCCATGATGTAGACCCCTCTAATACAAATTGTAGTCAGTATTGCAGGTAAAACTGTGCCAAAAACGGCATGACAGTTAGTACAGTTACAAACGTTCATTGAGGAAAGCAATGATGGAAATACCCATGGAGGTAGTGCGTGCCTCGAGATATGATTAGTCATAGAGACTTAATACCTCGTGTGAAGTCAAAAGTTGATCAATTTGTAAAAAGCGGTGTATAATTTAAACTCTAATTAGGACTTTAAAAAATATTTCGTTTTAGGTTTCATTCTAAATGATTTATTTTATTTTAATTCATTTCTAAATGTATCCTAATTTAAGGCACGGCTAGGTATATATATACGAGGGATAGTAAACAAAAGGATTACAAGTCTAATACAAAAATATTTATTAACAATAGACAGAAAATGCAAAGGGAATTAAGAGGTATACGTGCCTATCACATTTCGACATAATCACCAAGTCTATTTATGCACTTATCAGAACGCAGAACCAACTTGTTTAACCCGTCTTGGTAGAAATCAGGCCTCTGTCTATTAATAACGGCAACGGCGGATATTTTCACAGCACTGCCATGGAATATCGCAGCACATCAGAAAGGATATGCTGCACGCTACCATAGCTCTGTCCCAGCTCTGACGAGATTTCACTCACAGTTACCCGTCGATCATTTTGAAACATTTCTTCAATGAATGCCATGTTGATTTCTGTCGTTGAAGAGCTTGGTCGCCTACTCCCTGCCACATTGTGGTTTTCGACATCCTGTCTGCCTAATTGAAAAGAGTGACACCATTTCGCTACATGTGGTCTGAAAATTGCTTCTTCACGATCAACTTCCACTATTTGACTGTGAATGCCAAATGCGGACACATTCTTTGACCATCAAAATCGAATCACGGCTTGCATTTCCAAACGAGATCGATTTTCTAAGCGTCTTGATATTTCAATAGTTCTGAACCGTCTGGTAACTTTCACTACCTACCCGCAAACCAGATGTTTTACAAGAAGCGACATTTGCCTTCACTTTGGGGAAACAAAATTTCTCCACAATATGTAGCATTTAAATGATGCGCCTTGTAACATTTTTTAATGATCACGATCACTCCTCGTATATACAAGTCACTCCTTGTATATATATATATATATATATATATATAATTTTTAATCCTTAAATAATGTAAACATTTATTTTTTAAAAAAATCAAGATTGTACTGTTTTTTTACTAACTAGTTTTAAACCAGAAACTAATTCATTGATCTATTTTACAGGCGATACCAGAAGTATTGGGAATCGTTCTGGAATTAAACTTTCGTGGTCTTTTCTATTTCGTCCTTGCAGTTCCGGTTTCTTACTGCGTAGTTCTGGCTATGCAATGTATATGTTTCTTTCCGAAAGGCGAATATTACTTAACGGAATACGATTATAATAAAAAGCAATCCCGATTTCGGTTTTGTCCGATTTTGCTGCATAACCCTTTAAAGCCATCAGGTAGTGATTCTCAAGCAGCAGCAAACGATGGACGTGAGGAGCCTCGAGAATCGACGACTCCCGCAGGTAAAGATTCTAGCGGAAAAGAAAAAGAAGAAAGAACAAAAGAAGAAAAGGAAAAAGAAAAAGAAAAGGAAAAGAAAGAAAAGGAAAAAGAAAAGGAAAAGAAAGAAAAGGAAAAAGAAAAGGAAAAGAAAGAAAACGAAAAAGAAAAGGAAAAAGAAAAGAAAGAAAAGGAAAAGGAAAAAGAAAAGAAGAAAAGGAAAAAGAAAAAGAAAAGAAAGAAAAGGAAAAGAAAAGGAAAAAGAAAAAGAAAAAAGAAGCAAAAAAGGAAAAGGAGAAGAAAGAAGAAAAACAATCTACAAATGAATATACAGAAGCACCCGGATGGGGTTACTTGTTTAATAAGAATAATTGAAGCAGTATTTTTCCACAAATTTTAATGAAATAGATGCTAAGATACACATATGTATTATTTTTATTAAATTTTTTAAAAACGATGTTTTGTTCATTTTTATATATACATTTTTTTATGTTTTTGTTAAAGGAAATGACATAACTACATACTGGTTGCACAGAAGATTACTTCTTATTTTCACATTTAGGAGATCGAAATATAGCAGCGATTAAAATATTTTGATTTTTTTAAATTTATATTTTTAGTTTATATTCAGTTCCTTGTAGAAAATGAAATATTGATTTTATTTCAACTATAATCAATAATACAATATTAGAAGACATTGTGAGGTGATTAAAAATTTTTCACCTTAGAAATTAGAAAGTTTGAAATCTTTTACACACTTTGGTTTACATTATTTTGGTTACATTATTATGTAACATCTTAACTGATTATAATTAAAATAAGGCTCTTTCTATTTACGCAATCCATACAGATATACCCTCATCATGTGCTTAAAGATATATATATATATATATTGCATTTTTTTTTACTATTCCTTGTTTTATAAATTTCATATGTATGTACATTACGCGCATTAACATACATATTATTTCTATCGAATTATGAGTTCAAATCCTGCGACTTTGAAAACCCGCCAAGCAGAGGGACGGAAGCATTCAAAATTAGTCTAGCTTTAAAGTCCTTACAGCGGTGTGGTGTGGAAATCTGGAGATGGGGTGCCAGTGCAGGAGTTGTCCTCATAATCTGAAGCTTAAAACTACGAAATCCATCGCCAGTAGCCCTATTGCAGCTTCAAAGTGCAACTTCCATAAAAAAAACTACTTATATATATATCAAATTTTTCTTTACTTTTTGCTTCTTATTCGATTGACTTGTTTCTTTTATTTCTGGAAAGTCCTCTTCAGTTTATAAATTTTTACGTACTGATTTATTCAGTGTCTGTTAAATTTACATGAGGGCTGTTGGAAAAAAGCACGTAATTTCGAGCCATGATCAAGGGACGATAGAAATACCTGAGGCAGTATACACACTCTCCAAACCGTCGCACCAAGCTAATGTTAAGATTTCGAATTTTGGTATACAAAGTACATATGTCCCTATACGAGTCAGGTTCTAAGCGGTACCGAGACTCAAACCAATAATTCGATAGAAATAACCCTGGTCACGATTTCGCTACCTTTACCACTCGGCTAAACCTATTAGTTAGTTTCTATTTAGTTTTGATTTGTGCATTTTTAATCGATGAATGAATAAATTCTAAAATGAAATAAATGAAGTAAAAATGAAATAAATTCTCAAATATTGTGCTCAAATATATATTCACATTGACAAAATTATTCAAATTTATAATCACATGGAAATAATTATTCAAATGTATATTCACGTTTAAATAATTATTCAAATATATTGCCATATTTCGTAAACAGTTCAATGAACGAGTGGTCTAGAGGTGACCTGTGGAACTGCTGGTCTCGGGTTCAAAACCTACCGACTGTTACTCGCCAGTTTTTTTAAATTTGATTTAAATTGACTCTGGAATTTTCCAGAGAGTTGCAGCGTATGCAAATTTATGTTAATTTAAATACTTCTAGAGTATTCTAGATGTCACCACTGTATCATATATAAGCTGCTTCCCTCGAGCTGGGGGTCAGTTTGTCTGATGTACGATCAAGTAGATCACGCTTGCATTCAACAAATTTTCATTGATCTATGCAACCGTTGTATTGCTACCTATTCTACTCTAAGAATCTTCGTGACATTATTGGTGGAGGCGCCGGGTATACTTAATCCACGGTGGCAGAAATAGAAAATTGTAGGCGAAGCCGTCGTTTACAAGGTCTTTCACCTGAATTTGGACTCTTGGTTTCACCTACAAGGTGTAAATTTCCAAAAGACATGTCACAGGTCTCTGAATGTCAAACATTCCCAATATTTCCTTTGTTGCAGCCAGCCAGAGCACCATCAATTTTTCATGGCGACGCAGGTGATGATCCGTCAAGGTGACTTACTTACTTACTTACTCGGGAGAATCAAGCCCACCCAAGGGGTTTCGAGCTGTGAATCGACCCTCCGAGATGTAACTTTATTAAGGTAAACAAAAAAGTGTACAAAGTGGTCCCGAAGGAGGGACCCTCCCCACAAAATTCTTGTGAAAAGGGGGGAAAATACAGATGGAAAACTTTACAATTTTGTATAACATTGCAAAAACAAAAAAAATACACAAACACACATACACCGAGGCTGTCTAACTAATGAGACAGGAAAGACATGAAAAAAGTAATAAGAGAAGCGGGGAAACCCCTCCTAAAATTTAACCGATGGGATGACGCTATGTGCCTTGGCAACGCCTATTTCTTTTTAAAAGGTACCGCCAGGCTGTGGTACGAGAATAACGAAGAAAACCTTAGTTCCTGGGAAAAATTCCAAGAACAGCTAAAGATTGCGTTTGGCTCGACGGAACTATTCATAAAACAAGCTGAACGCGAGCTCAAAAACCGAGCTCAGAAAACGGGTGCGAGCACACAGTCCTATATTCAAAGTGTGCTAGAACTCTACCATAAGGTCAATCCGAAGATGACCGAAAATGAGAAGGTTTCTCATCTTATGAAAGGCGTCGCAGAAGACTTATACCGGTCTTTACTTGTTAAGGATATTAGTTGTACCTCAGATTTCATCAAGGAGTGTCAACGCATTGAAGAGATGAACCAAACACGTATAGCCAAGCACCGATTCACAAGATTACCAAATGTAGTTCCTGTAGCATCTATAGGAGAACATGAAGATTTGAAAACCCTCATTAGACACATTGTGAGGGAGGAAGCTCAAAGGATGTTAGCACCAGCGCAGCAGAATACCCAGCTAGAATCCCCTTCCGTCGAGGAAGTCATAAGAGAAGAAGTGCAGCAAGCACTATGTCCTGTACTCCTTCTAGGTCTGTAGCAGTAAATAGAAAAAATGAACCACCAAGAAGACCCAGGACGTATGCAGCTGTTGTACGCCAACCAAGACGTCCTGTCGAACCTTTACCTGACCCTAGGCAGACCAATGTATGGAGAACCGACGATAACAGACCTGTTTCCTTTCATTGTGGGAGACCAGGCCACGTGGTTCGTTACTGCCGTGAGCGACGAGCTATTTTCGACGCATACAGAAGCCGCCAAGCAAGCAGCAGTCAGCTACCATCCCCTAACTTGCCCCCTGACGAATGCAGCCAGCAAGAGATTAGAACACCATCACCTATTCCAAGCAGGGGAAGATCACCAGTACACCGCTATAGATCACCCTCTCCCTATGGCCAACGTAGTCCCAGCCGATCTCCCAGCCACCGAAACGAGGAAAACTAAGTGAGGCGACCTTACTTGGAGGTGAGGCCACTGGTTTTTCAAATCCTCCGGCTGCCGCAAAAATGAGTGGGAATCACCTACACGTTACCGTTGACGGTTTACCAGCAAAATCTCTTGTGGACTCTGGCGCTTCATCATCGGTGGTATCTGAGAAATTCCACCGATATCTTAAAAAAGTGATGTTTCCCGCTCATAACCACACTGTACTTAAAGTCGCCAATGGAAGCTATGTACAGCCGAAACGTATGCGTACCCTCCTAATTAGAATAAGTGGTCGAATTCTTCCGTTTGAGTTCATAGTTTTACCTGACTGCAGCCATGACATTATCTTTGGATGGAACTTTTTGAAAGCCTCTGGAGCTCTTATAGGCTGTGGCCGATCTGAGCTTACTCTTGATGACGTGGAAATCACTTCAGAGGAACTTGTTTTGAAACCTTTATGCCTGTGTGTCATGAAAGATTGTAGACTACCAGCATACTCGATAATGAAAATCCCAGAAGTAAATCACTGTACAGAAGACTCTGGAAATGTAATTGTCAAGGGTTCCAAACTGTTGGCTCTTAAGAAGGAAGTTTTTATGCCTTCAATGCTTGTCACTTTAAGGCATGGAAAAACAGACATATGGGTCGTCAACGGAAAATTGCAAGAAAAGGTCATCCATCAAGACATGTGTTCTGCTTTTGCAGAACCATTCTGTCACGATTGCATCGCTACAATTTCTGGAACCTCAAGAGTCCCTACAGAAATTTCCGAAACCAAGCAGTTTTTTGGAATTTCTAAAAATGATTTCACCTGACCTTGATGCTAATCAAAAACGAATGTTGGTAGACGTGCTGCAGGAGCATTCAGAAGCATTTTTAGAGAGGAAAAATGGGACTCCCAAAATTACCGTGAATCATCGTATTAATACAGGTGACAATTTACCTATAAAACAGAGAGCGTATCGTGTATCCCCAACATAGCGTCGTATAATTCACGATGAAGTAGGGAAAATGTTAGACAGGGGAATCATACAGCCTTCTGAGAGTCCATGGTCATCTCCTGTCATCTTGGTACGTAAGAGAGACAACACTTGGCGTTTTTGTGGGGACTACAGACGGCTCAATAGAATTACTAAGAAGGACGTGTATCCTCTCCCTCGTATAGACGATACACTTGACAGCCTGCAAGGATCAAAATTCTTCTCCTCAATGGATCTGTCCTCAGGATACTGGCAAATTGAAGTTGACGAAGCAGATTGAGAAAAAACTGCGTTCATCACACCTGAGGGCTTATACGAATTTAACGTTATGCCTTTCGGGCTGTGCAACGCTCCAGCCACATTCGAGCGGATGATGGACAATCTTCTACGTTACCTAAAATAGACAATGTGCCTCTGCTACCTTGATGACATCATTGTATTTTCTGAGATCTTCGACGACCGTCTTCAGCGCTTACGGAGCGTACTAAAATGCATCCGAGATGCCGGTCTTATTCTAAATCCTAAGTGCGTGTTTTGTAGTCGACAAATCAAGATCTTGGGGCATCTCGTGTCTGAAGAGGGTATAATGCCCGATCCAGAGAAAGCTAGAGCAGTTCAAAACTTTCCAGTTCCCAAGAATATACGTGACGTCAGAAGTTTCTTAGGGTTATGCTCCTACTACCGACGATTTATTAAGGATTTTTGCCTGAAGGCTCAACCTCTCCAAGAGCTTCTAAAAAATGGTTCCAAATTTACATGGGGATCAGATCAAAATGAATCCTTCGAGAAATTGAAGAGAGCCCTCACGTCCGAACCGGTCCTAGGACTATTTGATGAAAAGCCCCCCACAGCAAGCGCAAGATGCAAGCGGTTACGGTCTAGGGGCCGTGCTTACATTTTACATATTTGGTTATATGAAGCGATATAAAATAACAAAGACTGTTGGATACTTTTCGGGTTTTCAGACCTTGGGACTACCTCTAACACAAACATTAGCTATATTATCCGATGATGCATTTAATCTAAACAATAGAACTGAATTTGGCGTTCTACATGTTTCATGCTTGTTCTTCATGGTACCTGTAAACGATAAGTACCTTCTAATATCCCCTAAAAAATATGTGTTATTGAAATTTTTTTTCTTGCTTTTCTTTTTGTATGTTCTCAGTCAATTCAGTATACGATACCGATAATTCGCATCAAAATATAAAACTGATAAAAGCAAATATATTTATAGCATTAACAAATAAATGATGCAGGTTTCAATGGACTCGATTCATCTGACGTCATAATCACATGATAATACGCTCAACAAATACCCACGTGTTTCATTCGTGTATGATTCGACTGAGTATTTTGGCGGCATTTTCGGATTTGCATCTTCTTTCATGTAACAAAATGAAGTACTGTAGCGTATTAAATTGCCATATTGACTGTAAGACGAAAAGGTCTTTTCGGTTTCCACTGAAGAATCCATTTTTTTTTTAAAAAAATGGATACAAACTAGGTCAAACAAACTTCAAACCATCTAATTTTTCATCAGAATGCTCCGTTCATTTCGAAGAGAAGCATGCTTTATATATCAGCCTTTCGCCAACAGGACATTAAAACCAAATTCAATTGCTACGAAATTCTATTTTTCCGAGTCACCATCTACCCAAAGAATTTTGCAGAGAAAAGATAAATCACTATTACAGAAAATGATGTTCCAAAAGACATTTCGACTGAAATGTGAGTACTTTTTAATTATTTCACTCTCTCTCTCGGCACTTACGTACACAATCACAACAGTCACCAAAGTTCAAGATATCTCGTCAGGTTGACGGCTCCGATTTCGCTTGTGTCGCTGTCATTTCGCTGAAATGGAAATCATTTACTTCGTTTCATCTAATGTCGCTAATGGATTAAATTCATATGATGTCATAAACACATGATAATTTTAAACCATGTGTTTTTAGCCAATCAAGTTCAAAAACACATGTGACGTCATAGTCACGATAATTGCAATTATCTATTTTCAGCAAATCTGTTCATGCACTTCGTTGTTGCCAAATTACGCTTTTTACAGAAACTTTTTTGTAAAAAAATTAATATTTGTCACTTTATTTAAAAGTACATGTATAAAACAAGACTTTTTTTCTTTAATTTTAAAATCTTTTTGCAGAAATTTCTTTTTATAACTCTTGAGCATCTTTGAAATTTTACCTAAGTTTTACAAATAGAATAAAAAGTACGAGCTAGTTTATTGTCCGTTTTGAATTCAATGTAGAATACGTGTTTATATTATCATGTGATCGTCATGAATTTAGTCCATAGGTTGCTATAATACGTAAGTACCATTATTTCAATTTCAATTTCTTTTGTTTAATAAAATACAGCGTTAAAGTTTTGATTAAAGTTTAAAGTTTTATATTTAAAATTTTAAAAACAGTCTGAAATATTTTCTGAGCATTTAGAATTCAAAGAATATTAATTTTGCAGACATAAAGAAACAGACCAGAAACGATTAGCTGTTATTGTTTACTTGATAATCACGTAAAAATCGGCAAACGATTGCAGATGAATCTGGTGATGAATCTACCTCATTAGAAACTATCTGGTGATGAATTGACCTCATTAGTAAATACTATACATTCTATACATGTGCATTTTTCCTTTAATTCTGGCTCAAAATTTCAAGAAAAGATCTTATTTTGCGTTGGGTAGAAGCAACTTACTAGAAATCTTAACAAATTATTAAAATACTAGCTGTTACCCGCCCGCTTCGCTGGGAATTTCATGATGTTTTATAAATTTTTACTGCTTATATATATGTATAAATTATTGATATCTAAGTCCTGCATTAAGAATTCGATTGTATTGAAAAATATACTTATACCTGTAACTGTCGCCTGTTGATAAAAAAAAGGGGCAGAACTCATCTAATTTGTGTTTTCTAAAAATCTCTAAAATTGAAGCATAGAATGTTGTTTGCTCTTTCGTAACCCAAAAACCAAGTGGATTCCCGCAAAACCAATTTTCGGTGGATCTCTACTCCGTAAATTGAACATGCAAGCCAAATTTCAAGTCTAAATCTAACAGAAAAAAAAACAAAAGTTTTACTATCAATATCCCCGTAATCCCGTTGAGAGCCGTTTTCCAAAATAACCGCTCTTAGCGGATTTCAACTCAACAAAAGAAAAATGCAAACCAAATTTCATTATTATAGTTCTTGTAGCTCGAAAAAAGTAATTTTTTTTTGTCAATACGTCCCAGTAATCGCCTGCACCCCCCCCCAGAACTTGATTTGCTTAAAATACATTCTTAGTGGATCCCTATTCAACAAAAGAAACATGCTTAACAAATTTCAAGTATATGGGTCTAACAATTAAAAACAGGAATTTTTTTCTGTAACTCCTCTTCACCCCTCGCAACCCTCCTTGGGGGTCAATTTTCGTTTTACTCTTTGTTAGAGGAACTCTATTCCATGAAAGGAACATGCCTACCAATTTTCAAGCAGGATGATCAAATAGTTTAAAATGGAAATATTTATCAATTACGCCTCTTAATCTCCCGAAATTAAACTTAGTAGTTCATATTCGCGAAACCCATTTTGTAGCGGTTCTCTACTTTACGAAAGGAATCTGCTTATCAAATTTCTCGACTGTACGTCTAATAGTTTAAAAGTGGGGATAATTATCTATAACGCCACTTGAGCCCCCGCAACGCCACATTAAGAAACTCACAATTAAGAAATTAAGAACAATTTGAATTAAGAAAAACAAAGAGGTAGAAAAATGAAAGATACCTTGAAAAATATTATTCTTCGAATACAATATAAATATTAAGCAAATAATAACTATTGTTTAAATGTGATTAAAAATGTAAATAAAAAAAAAAAGAAAGGATTAAAACTAACCGTAAAACTTATCAATTTTTTGTTTCTTGCATTGCTTTTTGCTTATGAAGCCTTGATTTATTATTTTTAAAAGTGCATACGAAACAGCCGATGCTCTACTTAACTGAACAGTAAGATAACTATCATAAAAATAAAAAAAATATGGCACGTGTCAGCGTATTATCATGTGCGCGTAACACTATTATGTCTCATGAAGAGCATCGGTCGCCAGTAACCAAAACAACGACTTCATTAGCTCAGCTTGGCGTTCAATTTGGCGTTCATCTTGGCATTCAGTTTCACGTTCACCCGTATAGTTTCCGTTCCCGTAAGAATACGGGAATAAAATATGGCCTATGTTACTCCCCGTTAATGTAGCTTTCCATTAGTGAAAGAATTTTTAAAATCGCATCAGCCGTTTCCGAGGTTAGCCGGAACAAACAGAGAGACAGACAGATAGACAGACAGACAGACAGACAGATAGACAGACAGACAAAAATTTTAAAAATTGGTTTTTGTTTTGAGTACCGTATATACTTTTAGTGCATTAAGTAAAAAGCTGCTAATTTGAAATTACAAACAGACACTTCAATTTTATTTATTTGTATAGATAACATTTAAATAGTCTAAAATGTGGCAAGCAGATAGTAAACATCTAAACTTATTATTTTGCTTTTGACATCAATAGCATATTCAGTTTCACTCCTTATGTATTTTATTATCTTTATGAAGAAATTAAAGTAATAAAAATATAGTTTTGTCATATTCAGAAGAATTATGAATCAAGAAAGTAAAATGCAACTTTATTGTATTAATTAAAATTTATTCTAATATACATATAAGCCTTTAAATCCTTTTTGGATTTAAGCTACAGTGAATTGCAAGCAAAATACTGTACTGTATTATTGAATAGATATTGTATTATATATCATATTATGATATTGCATTTCAAATGACTTAAGTTAACTTGCTTTATAAAGTATATTTATGATTAAATTCTTTTTATCACTTAAAAATGAAAAGTGACTTTCTATGTAATTTAAATTTTGCTGAGAAAACAGTTTATCCCTGCGAAGCTTTTTTTTCAAAATTTAGTCAGATGTTTAGTATTTATTAACAGAATTTATGTTCTATAATTTTTATTGCATGGTTACTACATCGTAGATCAGGCTGTAGCTATTCATGCATATGCTTTAACATTAGAAACTTATTCATAAATTGTGTTTCGGAGGTGTCAGATTTACCCAGTTAAACTAGCGAAGACTTGTTAGAGTTTAAGAGAAGTATAAGACATTTTTACTCTCGATATCTCTATCTTATTTTTATTTTGGAACCAATTTTTCTAAGCAATCGTCTCCACATTATGATGTAGCAAATTTATTTTTCTTAATCGAATTTAATAATAACCAATATTCCTGAAAAATATTTTAACTACACACACACACACACACACACACACACACACACACACACACACCACACACACACACACACACACACACACACACACACACACATATATATATATATATATATGTATATGGGAATATAACTTTAATCTCCGCCGCAACAATTTAGAATTTATTTCACTTTTTAATTGTTTATTCGTGTCTGTTCACCCGCTGTGTGAAATGAGGGTATGTATTATACCGTCGATTAATTTCGCAAAGTGAAAAGACATTGCCAATTCAGAAAATGTCACCAAGTGCTATTGACGTTATTATAACTGTATTTAAAAGTGTATGGGGTGGTTTCCACTATTGGGTGTATATCGCGACATTTGGCGGCGTCTTTTGATTTGACAAAATTAGTCCACAAAGTAATTTGTAAGTACCGAAATATGTTAATTTCTTATGAGGTACTTGTCAGCTACATAATTTGATGAATTGAGGATTTTGATTGAATTTGTTGAAATGGTATTTTCCTTTTACATGGAGAGATTTTGTACTTACGTATTATACCATCAAACAAGCATCCCCAAGGGCAGCCAAGAGTGGAAAACTATCTCCACACGTAAAGCACATTAATCTTCTTCGCGGATACGATGATAGAATTTGGCGACATCTGATTTGGCAAAATTAGTGATACGTGAGTACCAGTTCGGTCAAAAATGCCAAATTTATTGTATGTGATGTTTATGAAAGATATTTGTTAATTCTTTTTATTTCTATTTGAATTTAAAGTTAAGCTTGGTAAATTTTATTTTCTTTTTTTGCCATTTATATATTTGCTTTTTGAGCGGTTTTACTGAATATTGTAAAAATTTATTTATAAAAAATTTGTAACTACTATTTTATACGTCATATCAACAAAATGTATAAAAATTAATTTTAAAAATTTGAGAGAATGAATATCATGATTTCACAACAAACAAAAAACCTCGATAAGACAAGTGATTTAAATCAATTACTCGATAATAACAAGTAATTTTTGTACGAGAAAGGCACTGTCGAGAAGATACTATTAATGGTTATATATCGATATGCACCTATTTAATTTTCATATTTGGATAAGTATTTGCATAAATTGACTTAATCAAAGGATGTAATGGACAATTTGATGTAAAATGGTAATATAAAATCTTTCACTGCTTGAACATTTTGTTTGCAGGTGCTTCTAGTAATGAACCAGAGCACATACTGATTTCAAGAAAAAGAGGAGGAAAGTTGGTTACAAGCATAATAATGGGCATAACACTTCTAATAATAGTAAGAAGTTTTATTAAATTAATTTATTTTGTCATTAATTTGGTGTCTTTAATAAGCTGGCTAGTCCTAGTTTTGACAAACGTAGAAAAATGCTTGTATTATGCATAAATGTAATTTATTCTTAAGAAATATTTCTTATTTTAACATTTTAGAATATAGCATAATCTTAGTAATAGTAGAATAAAGTAGATTCAAATTTATTTTTCTCATTTATGTTTCCCAAACAGGGATCTAATGCAGTTTTGCCTACGATTACCTTACCCACTTTGGATAGAACGACTGATCTGAAGCTTGAAAAACGTAGGACCATATTTTTGAATACACTCTTTATAGGATATACATTGGGATGCATATTTGGTATGTAGAAGAGACATTTTATAATTTTTATATGAATTATATCCGATAATTGCATTTTCTTAAAGAGACGGGAAAATAAAGGATTATCTGTACATATTCGATATAATTTTTTCTTCAGTAATTTCAATCTAAAGTATAAATACAGTTAAAAACTGTAAAATGATATTAAATATCTGAACTACTTATAAAATTTTTTATGATTCTAGTAAAATAACTTCTTGGTATAGTAATAATTTACAAAGATATTATTACATTATTTATATTTTATGAATGATAAATTTTGCAGATGATATATTAAACAAAGCATTTTTCCATATTAATTAAATTAAAATTTTTATTTTATGCGATAGAAGAAATAATTATTTTTGTAAAATATATGTAGGGGGTAAAATTATTAGTAAAATTATATTGGAGCTTTTTAGTAACTGAACTTCAAAAGTATTACGTACATAATTTAGGTATACAAAATTGTTATTAGTGTTCTTATTCTTCAACATCATTTCTTTTATATCCTTATGCAAATATACATTTCATCAACTGTATGAATTATGTTATAAATATATTGAAATAGAATAAAATATATATGTATACAATTTTTAATTTTTCAACTAGTTGAGACAACGTTATTTTCATACGACAAAACTGTCTGTACTTTAATTTAACTTCCCTCCCGTATTGGAAAAAAAGTAACTTGTCTACATTTCATTTCATAAATATGATTCTACAAAAAAGGTTAATAATTGTATTATTTGCTAAAAAAATGCGTTGAAATAGACAATAAGTTAGTTGCCATCAAGTTTATATTTTTATGCCAGGCCATTGAAGACTTTTGTTCTAGAGCACACTTGCCTTAAATGATCCCAAATACATCTACTTGATACCTTACACACAAAAAATGATGACACAAACTAATACGAAACTTTATGAACCGAACAGAATTCAGTGGCGCAAGAGCCCATGAAGTCCATGGCCTACTGTGCCTATCACAGTTTACGTGACCTTATACACTGGGTGCATGTGCAGATGTTTCGGTCAAGTGGTCAATCAGAGGTGAAACCCACAGTGTTCTCAGTTCCCGATAAATGAGTTTCTTGGTACTCATTTATTGACCCACTGAAGGGATGAAAAGCTGAGTCGGCCTTACCCAATCCGGGATTTGAACCCCGGACGTGTGGCGTGGAAGCGCTATGCACTACAACTCAGCAACTGAAACTTTGTGAAACAACACAAAAAATACATATGGAGGTATCAACGTTAAGAATCGTTAGGTTATCAATCTACAAAATAAATGTATAAGCAAACTTCTCAGGTTTTTAAAAGACGCATTACACTTGTCCGTTAATTACTGTGTGTTTAGTAAGAATAAGTTATCAATTTCATTTCAATAGATTTACTCTGTATCAGGAATCGGCACCCTATGGTATGCACGTCAAATCTGGCACTTGGTGCAATTCTCAGTGGCCCACTACACATCTCCACAAATTATTCAAGCTTTCAGTTAAGTTGATAATTTTGAAATGAAGCTTATTGAAGTAATATATTCACAATTACAAAAAGCAACATCTGCGAAATTATGAAAATGTCTGGATAACTCTAACTATAAATTGAGAGCTAATTTATAAATTATTGGATATCATGCTGGAGAGATTTAATTGAAGAAGATTAACATATACTATGTTTTCAACCTTCCGTTCTACATGTTTATGTGAAAAAATCTTTACTCATATGTAGAATATGCTGAGTCCGCAAAGAAGCTGTTTTAAAACTGAATGTTCAGAATTGTGTCAAATTGAAAGTCACAAAATATACCCTTGATACTGTGTTACGAAGTAGAGCAGTACGAACACGGTTCAAATTAAAATATTCTTTATTTAACTGTTTTGAAGTGGAACACTTAAATTTTTTTATGTTATTTATTTCTCATTTTAATAAATATGTTCAAATGATATATTACACACACATAATATGTGCACAATTTAAATTTTTTAACTATCTTGGAGAAATAGTTACATTTTAAAAGTTATTTTTATGTTAGTACTTATATTTCAATGGTGCAACAAAAAAAATAATCAGAATATTTTACCTCTGTTTCCTAATTTTGTATGCATATCCCGGGAATCGAATTGCTTTAAATATTTCTAATAGTGGGGCACCCTGAATCATATTGATAGATTGGTTTGGCATGCTATATCTAAAAGGGTGTCGACCTTTGCCCTATATTCTTCTTTAATAGAGTATGTAACAAACTTGAATAAAATAACAATTTCTTTATCTTAACAGCTGGAATCGTGTATGAATTCTTTGATGTCCCCAAGCATAAACAAGCAATATTTTCTGGGACGTTGATTGTCATGGCTATAACAACCGCTTGTCTTCCTGTTTCTTCAATTACATTAACAATTGCAACAAATTTTTTCATCAGTGGATTTTGCGTAAAATTTTGCAAAATAGGTAAACTGCATACTCTTTCACGATCTAATGCTCTGATAAACTTTAAAAAAAATAAGGAACTTAACGTATTATACCGGCGACCAATTCGTCAATTAAAAAGATGTCGACAAATGGTGCGATATGCAGCCAACAGTGGGAACGTTTTCCCCATGCATGTATAAACACAATTACCTTCTTTACGCATACCATAACAGCATTTAGAGATGTAATTTGATTGAGTGAAGGTGGTCGATGGTATAATGCATAATTACCAAAAGTAACTATTTAAATAAATTTCTGTTTCAAATTAAAAAAAACAAGAAATTGAAGATAAGTTAAGTTTAAAGATTCATAGATATTTTCTTACGTTAACATAGGTATTCTTAAAGTATATGTTATTTAAAATACATCAGTGATAAAAAAATAATAATTACAGTTAATGATTCTGTATTAAAGTTGAGAGTTTTTTTAAAGTAATTGAAAATTGATACTACTGTGACAGTTAAATAACCGGACTAGTCTTGAAATTAGCTTTATCGAAAACAGTGTACAAATACCTTTTAATCCTCTTCAACATACTTCCCTACCCTATCAATACATAGCTACATAGGAGTTTTCCACCGTTCAACAGAGTGCTGCAGCTCATTAAGTGTCACCATCTTCAGGAAGTCTGGTTTTTGCCTTCACCTCTCCTACAGACTGAAAATGATTTTTCAACAATGCATTTTTCACTTTAAGAAACAGGTAGAAGTCGTATAGTGGGAGATGTGGTGAGTACGGTGGATGCTCCAACATAGTAATGCATGTGTTCTCCAAGAACTGTTTTACATAGAGCACAGTGTGTGCCGAAGCATTGTCTTGCTTCAAAATCCACATGTTGCTCTGCAGATCCTGCCTTTTTTTTCTCACTCTTTCTCTAAACTTTCTCAGGACCTTAACTTAGTACTGCTGTTTTACCATTTGGCCTCGAGGTACCCATCCATTCAGGATGATGCCATTAATATCCAACAAAGACGATAAGCATCACCTGTTCTTGATGTCACAGATCGACAACAACGGTCATCATCTTCAACAACCTCACGATCTTCCGAAAATCATTTGTGCCACTCAAAAATTTTACTGTGTGACGTGGAATTATCTACAAACACTCATTTAAAAATTTGAAACATTCAATTGAATTTATTTGTTTATTTTGATTTCACGAGGAATTTCAAATGTATGCTCAGCTCGATTTTTACATTTATCATGATCGTGGCAATTCGATACACCTGCGTCTTTCTCAAACAAGGATGAAAAACAAGCTAAACTAGACAGATAGATGGAATAACGTACCACCAGCACCAGAAAGCTCAAGGTCATCTATATTCCATTCCAACCCCTTCACACTAAGCCTAACGCCTAGGGAATGTGCAGTCCGGGAATTTAATTGTCACACCTTGCAGTGTATAGAGTATTATTAGCTTTACAAGCCTTTTCTTAAGAATTATTTTTGACTAATTATTTAATCTTTAATTTAAAAAAAAGATAATTGAATTTTTTGTTACAAACTTTAGGAACATATTTATATTTCATGTATAAAAATGAAGTTAATATTGATCACTTTATATCTTTTGACCAAATAGTTAAGATAAACTTAAATAGTAACTAATTGCCTTTGATATGAAATAAATGTCTCTTAATTTTGAAAAAAAAAGAATGTTCTGCATTTTATTTAAAATATTTTTTTCTGGCATTTCTATTGCAATTATTAGTCTTGAAAAATATAAATATTCTATTAATTTAATTTCTCCGTTAATTAAGTTTTTTTCTAAAACTTAACTTATAGTCCTTTCATTTTAAATATTTTAATTCTAGTAATAGTTCTTAGCTGTTGCATTGTCCGCAACACTTTATTAAACGTATTAATATCATTCATTAACACGTATTTCTTACCCAAATAAAAAACTTAGTGCATTAAAAAAGAGTAAAAACTACTATTTTTCTATAAAAAATAATATTCCTTACTTTCCTTTACCAAATTGCTTTTCATGTGTGTTCTATTTAATTTACAGCCCTCGTATATACTTTATAAAGTAATTATTTTTGATATTTTATCAGAAAATAACGAGAAATGTTAAATAATGTCATATTTAGCACCCTTCACACACACACACAAATTAGGATTTTTACACTTAAATATTTATAAATAGCATTTGTTTCGCTTTACATAGGAATTATCTCCTATGCTGTGGCCCTCTTTGATACACGTAGCAACGCATGCTTGCAGTTTCTGTTTTTTCTGCAAGCATTAGGAGTAGTAATTACGATTACATCAGCAGTTGCTGACCATCGGGAATTTCTAAACATGACGAATATTTCATTAACCGATGAAGTTAAATTTGAAGCCTTCCAGAAACTCATGATAAGTCATGGAATTTTGGGTACCCTCATTGCAGCAGTCGCCTTGGCTTGGGTCTGTTCATTCTATTTTTCCCCGAAAGAATACAAACTGGAACAACTTTTTATAAACGATAGATGCTGGGTGAGTTTTTTAGATTTGTATGTTTTTAAGACTAAGTCTATGTCTATTGAAAGACCCAACTGAAATATGGAAAAAAAAAAGATTTGACTAAAGCTTCTAAACTAACAATTTATCCCCTCTTATATATCGGATCCAATTTATAAAGTAGGCTTTTTAGTGACTTTTTTGATTTCTAATTTTTCGAAAAATGGATTTTATTTTGTATTTAAAAATACTATTTTATGGTTTTATTAAGAATAAAATCAGATACTGTTAAAAGATTTCCTAATTTGGAATATCAAATATTATTGATAACAAACACTAGTTTCTTTTAAAAAAACAGAAGTGACTAATTACTTTTAGGGGCCATTTTAGTGTCTCACCGCATCCAGAAACTCATATGCTTACGAAAGCATTTAATTAAACACTATTTTTATATCATGATATATATCTGGACAACTGAATGAAGCTCTAAGTCAAATATACGATAAAATACAAAATAAATTAAGGAAAAAATCTCAGTAATGTTAAAAAAATCATTTACAAGACAAAATTTAAGTACAAGACAAGCAATTAAATCTAAATTTTATGAGCATTTAATTTTTAATCGATTTTTATTTCTTTGCTTTTAAATTCCCTTTGATAAGTCCTCCTATTACCATATTTTTTGTTTTGTATATCAATAAGTAAGCCTTTTTCTCCAATGAATCGCAATGAGTAAATATACAAAAATGAATTTATTCATTGATAAGTATCTACACCTTCCTACTCATAATTAACTTCTCTTATAAATTAAAATAACTGAATAACTCCTTACGCAAAATGTATCCCACAATATATGTTTTGCACAATTAATCATGGCTAATGACGAAAAGATAAAATCAATCCACAACGTATCCCAACAAATATTTCATAAAAATAGCCTCTGCCCTTAAAAGATCATATCAATGGTTGGATAAATCTGAATTGATTTTTAAGCTATTTTTGTTTTGTTTTTTTGCTGAGTGTTAAAACTATTATTATTTCTTTTATACCTAAATATACCTATGAAGAGAACATCTCCTACCATATTTGTATTCTCGGTAATAACAATTCTGCCTTTGATATTCATCTCATCATATGTGGAAGAAACATATCCCATTCTGATCACAAAGTTCGCCTGCGATAAACTGGAAACCAACAATGGTACAAGACTTGAACTAGTCTACCTTTTTTGGGGATGTTTTGTCATAGGAAGATTTATCTCCATCGGCATAGCCTACAAGTGAGTGAATTCAAATTCATTTTGAGGTGAAATTTATCGGGATTCAAAATTTCTATAATTGTAAATCAGATGAGAAAAAATTTTCTTACGAAATTATATCACAGATTTTATAAATAATTTTATTTCAAGATATTTTCTCATTTTCCTCCCCTTTGCATGTCTCGGGTTTAAAGTAATGAATATTATAAAGGAAAAACTTTAATTGATAAATTGCCTCACTACGCTCGGGGCCGTGGTTTTGCAAAATGGTTTAAACGAATATCTCTTTTGATATTCAGAGTAAATTGAATTAGAATATACACATATAATATTTTTTTAAGGATATTATTACAAGACAATATCATTTAAATGCCATCTTCCGGCAAAAAATTGCTCTTAAAAGATATTTCTTGTAATAATACTCTTAAAATAATTTTACATGTATATTCTGAAACTAAATATCAAACGCTTTTTTAAAATCAAGGTTCCAAACGTAGCCAGTTACTTTAATTTGATGTAAATATCTTTCGTATTCGATATCTAATATTGTAAACTTAGAACAGTGGAGTGGCAGTATTAGTTCAAACAATGTGTTAAATAAATTTATTCTAAACGATATAAGATGTTGTTGCCAATTCTTACCATTTGTTCCAAATATTATTCTTAGTAAATGCAAAAAATGTACATAGAAGAGTTTTTTGAAAGAAATATATCACAATAAAATCGCACAATTACATAAAAAATGTATGTGTTTCTTTACAATATGTACAAATATATATCTTTTAATGTGCTTAACTCAAGTCAATATCACTATATTACTATGAAGGGGAAAAAGTACTTTGAATTGTCAAGAAATAATGGGTGTAATAAAAAATTTTCGGTAGGAGATACTAAGTAATATTATTACAAGCAAAACACTGATAAAAAGTATCACCTTTTGGATGGTATACAACACAATCAATTTTCTTTCGAGATATAAAGATATATCTAACCATAAATGAAGGAAAACATTGTTGCAGATGTATTTCGGAAATTTGTAATAGAGTTAATATTAATTTAGGTTCCATAAAAGTTCGAATTTTGCTGCTTTTATTCAACAAAAAGGATGTACGAGTGCAAATGGAAAAGAAGAAAGGTTATATCCAAAGGAAATTTACTTCTTTATAGTCAATGAAATGGGAATAGAAAGAAGAATGCTTCTGTTAACCACTAGAATATATTTTCATTATATAATTTCTGAAATTACACCTTTCGTATTTTTACTATTACTTTCTTTCAAGTAAAAGCAAAAACCATAAATAATAATTATTTTACTAAAAATTATTGAAGGCTTGTTGATACTTTTGGGAATAGAAGAATGAAAACTTTATCACTGTTCGAAAAAATATTGTGTGTATTATACAGTAATTCTCTTTCATTTATATGAATAACTGTTTCCGCAGTAAATTGTACATTGAAATAAAAACGGCTTAAGTAAAAACCATAAAGTGTCAAATTATGTTTAGTATCATATTAACAATGTATTTAGATCTTATTTCTAAAAAAAAGTAATTACAAACTTTATAAAAATTTACTGACTGCAAAATCATATCTTTGGACTAAACATATTTTCATATTTACTAGAAACCTCTTTAAATAGATTAAGGTTTTATAGCTGAAATTGTTATTGATGACGGCATAAATAATCTATTTGGACTTTAGAATAAATTTGTAGGGTACGATCTGAGATTTCGTACAACTTAAGATTGAATCACATCTTAAGTAGTATGAAATCTTTCACGCGCTTTGTGAATTTAGCTTTCTTAAGGTTTACTAATAGGTAAATAATAGAAAAAATATAATTTGAAAAACTCTATTAATCCATTTTTTAGGTTCCTTACACCATTCCAAATGATCGCAATTGATCTAGGATTGTTACTTTGTTGTGGTTGTTTTTTGCCACTGACCACCAGCGAAGAAAAGGTTGTGCTGTGGGTAGCGGCAGGAATCTCAGGTCTTGCAGCATCTTCCTTACTTCCAAGTACTTTTGGGTGGCTCCATGAGCACGTATACGTGACCAGTAGAGTGGTCGCAGGCTGTATTTTCATATCTACGACATCATTGTTTGTACGTTAATAATCCAAAGATTATTAATTTGATATTAGTTGCTCAGTCTCGAAAAGCTTTAAATCCATGACATAAAAAGCACATAAATGTGATGGTATACGAAATAATGATGCATACATAAGTCATGCAATGGATGAAAACAAATTACAAATTCTGTAGTTTTAATTTCTATAATTGGACATTTTATGAATATATCATCATATAAACCGGGTCTTGACTATTATAGTGAATGTCTTAGGCTAATTTTTATATAATATCTCATTTAGGTAAATCTAGATAATTCAATTTAAGGAAGTGTAAAATTATAAAAGAAAGGATAAACAGTAGTCTGTCAAATACTTTCAGTCTCTGATTTTTGAAAGTATTCCTTATATATTATTAAATCTTATCATTTGTAAATTTTGACATTTTAATTTTTTGAAAAAAATATATCTAATAAATCTGATAGAATATTTTAATTTAAACAAAATATTTTCTTTTATTTTGCTGTATTGGTCGCATTTTATTGCATACAGATAAACGCAGTCTAAATTTGGTAAAGTATATTGAATTTTCATAATATATTAACCCTGAGCCCTCTAAATTCAAAAGCTTATTTACGGTATCCTTACTCAAGAACTTAGATGCAAAGGCGTGTTTTGTGTGTTGATTATTTTAAGTAGTAATAAAGTGACAAATAGGATAGTTTGAGCAATTTCAACCTTTAAAAATAGATAAGCAGTTTTATGGATAATACATCAATCGATTTATTTAGTTATGTTTCAGTCATTTGAATTATGAGTCAAGGTAATTGAGATAATAGGGGATATTCAGTTCAATGAAATTTGTGTATTAGAAATTTAAAAACTATACTTAAACAAGTAGTATCAGCCAAGATGATATGATAACTAATAATAATTAATGATGATACTACTACTAATAATAATGATAACTAATAATAAATAATGATGATACTACTACTAATAATAATGATAACTAATAATAATAATGATAACTAATAATAATAATGATAACTAATAATAATAATGATAACTAATAATAATAATAATGATAATTAATAATAATAATGATAACTAATAATAATGATAACTAATAATAATGATAATTAATAATAATAATGATAACTAATAATAATGATAACTAATAATAATAATTATGATAACTAATAATAATTAATTGCCACTTAATATTGTGATACTGTTATATGTATATACACATATAATTGTAATTATTTGAAAAAATAAACTAAAATTAAAAAAAATTTCGTTGACCTAAGTAGGAATTGACTTTAAATTTTTTTTTATGTATTATTGTTTTGTTTTAGATAAGTATACATTTGAAGCATCCTCAATTATCAATACTGTACGAAAATCCTCTGTACAGCATAGTACTAGCTCCCATATTCTACGCAGTGATTCTTGCAATTCAAGCCATTGTTTATAAGCAAAGGAATAGAAGTTGGAACAGGCCGATGTCAACTGCACGCCTTCCAACTACTTTTCCTATTCTTCAAGTATTGGACCCCACTAGTCAAAAAGTCAGCACTGAGGAGTTACAAAGTGGAGGATCTATCAAGGATTTGGATTCGTTAAAATCCAGCGTTCAGGATGAAAATTCAACAACAATGAAAATATTGCGTAATATGGAGTTTCCTGATGACAGTGTGATTGAAACCGATCATTCAAAATCATTGATTGAGCGGAAAAAACAGGAAGAGGAAGCAGAAAATATAAATTGATTTATCTTTAGCTTTCATTTTATTAATTTTATTTTAACCTGTTCAAAGTTGTTTTCTACAGCTGTAAATAATCATTCTTAAGATACAAAATATACTCTATGTTTATACGTTTATCGAATCATCCCTTGAAACTATTCAAAAGGGCAACAGGCGATTTATCTAAAAAACAGAGCAAAAAATTTATATTGGAACTCATTTTCGAAATAAGAACTCCTCTGTTCTTATTGTTTTATGATTTGGGACACATATTTTTAAACTAATTTTGATAGTTTTTCATAAATAAAATGAAAATTTGAAACACGATGGCTATTTTTAAATTTGTTGTTTTAAAAGTGTATTCTAATATTGGCTTAGTTATATTCGCTTTAAACAGCAAAGGTTACATAACTTATTTTATTTCATAAATAAAATATTCAACAATTTTGAGATCTCTCTTTCATTTACCGCTTCTACGTAAGAAAAAAAAAACTGAAAATTGATGAAAATCTCAATTTCTTTTTTATTTCCGAAATCCTAAGTGATTCGATGTAAAATAAGAGTATCTGATTGGCAGAAAAATATGAAAGTAAAATATATTTTACTTCTAAAAGAACCTATAATAAATAAAAAAAATAAAAAAACTGATTTTTTAAAGTTACAAGCAAATTTATCAAAATAAATTCCTTTAATAATTACCAAACTAAACTCAGTGGTGCAACAGCCCATAAGGGCCAAGGCCTACTGTGCCTATCTCAGTTTTCATGATCTTGGGCACTGAGGTGCATGAAAAGATGTGATTAGTTCCCAAATATGCTTGGTACTTATTTATCAGTCCACTGAAGGAAAGAAGGGCTGAATCAATCTTGCCCACCTCGGACTTTGAACCCCTGACCTGTAGCGTAGCAGCACAATATGCTACCACTCATCCACTGGACTTCTCATTTAATAAGTACAATACAAAAATAAAAATTATCATTTTTTAAGCTCGAAAATTTTGGTATAACTAAGTAATGTTTATGTATTAAATAAAATATTAAATAATAATTCTAGTTAAAAATGTGTCAGAAATTATGTCAGGAATTTAATGATTGAAATTATACAAATTATTAAGGCTGAATTATAAAATAAAGAAATGATTCGTTTCCTTTAATTTGCAAACGATAAAATTTCTACGACGAAAAGCTTGCACCAATGGGAAAGGAAAAAATTCCTTGGAGATAAAGTTATGCCCTCGGAAAAGGCCCGAACAACGCCGGGCTGAACGGTGGGGAAACAGACCCGTTCGACGGGACAAAGAAGTGGAAGAAATTTCGAAAAAGGGAATTTTAATGACATTAATATAGAAATCGTACACGCACCAGGAAGTGCTGACAACGAGAGGGGAAGGTGAAATTTCCCTTGGCAAAAAATTATATACTTAAAAAGGCCCGTGCACCGCCAGGACAGGAAGCTAGTAATGAAGAGTCATTTAAAAATGTTTTAATTAAAATTTTTTTCATATACTCTAATGAAAATAATTCCAAAATAAAGCAGGGTAGTTTTAAATTACCAAGCTAGTAAAACTCTTGTTTAGATATTCTGTCTAAATTTCAAAAACCATTGTTAAATATAAATGAAATCACTTTTATTACCACTTTAATGTATCCGACTATATGTGACAACTTTTTTTAAAAAAAAGATGGAGGTATGGAAATTTTTGTGGTTTTTAAATTTGTTTATTACATTTTAAGAAAATTGTGCTAAAATTAAGAGGATAGAAAGAAATTATTATTAATAAAATGGGAAAAATTGGTAAAAATTTACAAAAAATAACATAAGCGGGTAGCATTCTGTACCAAAAGTTTATGAGTAAATTTTCTATTTCGATGTGTTGCTATGTTATTCATTTTCGAAATGACCTTCAAGATAAGAGATATTTTAATTTTATTAAAACTAGAGCACTTTATCTTAGTCATTATATGAAATTGCTTAAAATAATAGTGATTATATTAACATAAGGGACTGTAAATTTTGTAATAAAACAATGATTGATAAATCTGAAGTTTAAAACACTTCTACTATTATACCGAACATACACAAAAAATTTCAGTTAATTATTTGCAAAACATTTAGAGCAATCATTGACCCCGTTTGAGCATTTTCTAAAAAACACATTCCGAGTAAAAAGCGTTTTTAAGTATGACATCTGCTTTTACTAACACACTTGTAGTTTTTGTTCTATTGAACGAAAAATAATAACTTGGTATTTTTATAACGCTAATAAGATGGTTTATAAAATAAAATCATAAAAAAAATTATCAATTTTTGGCAAAATTCACAATTTTAGGGTAGTCGGATACCTTAAAATATACGTGTTGAGAAAATGAATATCATTTTACTCGTTAATTGTGTTGTAAAACTATATATAAGTTCTTTCTTCATTTATTAATCATTTGGAAATGTTAAAGCAACTTTTCTGTTCAGACTATAATGATGGATTTGAGAATGATATATTTAAAAAAATTATAGCAGTAAAAAAAAAAAAAACCCGTAAAAATAGTTCTCAACATTTGTTACATTTTTTATAATTTTATTTTAATAGGTATAAATGAATAAATCGAAAATATTTATTCTACACAAAAACAAACTGCCCATTTTGTAAATATATCTGATTTTTAAATCCATGAAGATAATGAATATATGAGGTAATTGTCATAATTTTAATTACCTTCTTCGCTGTCAGTTTAGCGATTACATTAAGATGTTTCTAAATTAAGATACTCATTTTGATAAACGCATTTATTAATTTAAAACTTTTTCCTCAAAGGAATTTCAACTCTTATTAGGGAAACGTACTTTCTACTCTACCATTAAAGCTATGAAATACAGCGAAAGCCACCGTATTTTTATCACACGCACATTAAAAAAGCATTTATATCTCATCCACTAACCCCTTATAAATTTTCCTCGGGGTCCAAGCAAATTTATCGCAAATTCCCTTCGAGATAAGGTGTTAGGTTTGCTAGTTTAAAAATAGACACTAAGGACTTTATTATACAGTAGTGAAACTTGGCGACTTTTGGCTGAAATAAAAATCCCGCTAGAAGCTCTTTCCATTGAAAGTGGGTAAACATCAGTATTAGCTACACACGAATTATTTAAGATGACAAACTGCAGCTCTTTTCTATGCATCATTTTTATTAGGGCTGAAAAAACCAACTGAAGCGAAGGATGACTTTTATTGATAGTTCCATGGAGTGTATCTTGGCTGCTTTTTTTATTTCGTTTCCCGTTTGGCGTCAAATTTGTGTGTTCTGTTGACAATTCTTTTCATTTTTCTCTGAATAAATTTACACGGAAGTTAAGATAAATCTTTCTCTCAAATGTGTGGTGGGAAGAAATTCTAGCGAAATTTATTAAACAGCCTCTGGAAAGAAAAGTAAAGCTTTTATCGGGAGGGTAAGATTTTTGAAAAGGAAAGCATGTTTAATGATGGATTATTTCTCTCTCTCCTGGGGGAAAAAAGATGAAAGATGTTGAAGGAGCGTGAAGACATTTCGAAATCTTTTTGTTTTCTTTTGAAATAATTTAGATTTTGCAAATTAATAATATTAAAATAATCGCTTGAAAAATAAGAATGCATTGCTTATAAAGCGTATATTTCTTATATTTAATAGTAGAAAAATGTACGGATATGATTTAGTTTAATAAAGAGATCTCATAATTCAGTGTTATACGTTTTACAACATGTTTTACTAATTACTTAACGTATCCGACTACTTGCCACAACTTTTTATTAAAAAATGGATATATGGAGATTTTTTTGTGGTTTTTAGATTTGCTTAGAACATTTTATGAAAAAATATGCTAAAATTAAGAAGAGAAAAAGCAATTATTTTTTCTAAAATGGGAAAAAATGGGTACAAATTTACAAAAAATATCATAAATAGGCTCATTCTGTGCCAAAATTTTATGAATATTTTCAATTTTTTAATTCTGATTTGTTGCTATGTTATTCATTCCTACCAATGTATATGACCTTCAGGATAAGCGATATTTAAATTTTTACAGAAACTAGAGCACTTTATCTTAGTTAATATATGGCATTGCTTGAAAAACAGTGATTATATTCACATAAGAGACTGTAAATTTTGTAATAAAACTGTGATTGATAAATCTGAAAGTTAAAACACTTCTATTAATATAAAGAACATACACAAAAAATTTCAGTTAATTATTTTCAAAACTTTTTGAGAAATCGCTGGCCCGTTTGAGCATTTTCAAAAAACCACATTTCGAGTAAAACGCGTTTCAAAGTACGACATCTTGCTTAAAGTAATGGCATCGGCATTACTAAAACATATGTATTTTTTGTTCTAGTGAACGAAAAATAATAAACTTGGTAAGTTTATAAAGCTAATAAGATGGTATATAAAATAAAATCATAAAAAAAATTGTCAATTTTTGACAAATGACAAAATTTTAGGGTACTCGGATACCTTAAGCATGATAAAATTTTGAACTTAGAGAAAATTTCTCTTAGTATGGGATTGAATATACTTCATAGTGTTATTTATTAGCAAAAATGAGATATAAAAAAGACATGTGGCAAAATATAGATGATTTTATACATTATTTAAAATTTTCCATATGAGTATATTAGGCCACAAGTTTGCAATTATCTGCATTAATTTTTCATTAATATTAATATTCGGTGAAAAATATTTAATGTTTTTTACTTTTTTTCAGAAATAATAACTCTTTAAAAGAGTGAGGAAACTTAAGGGATTATTTCATAAATCAAAACCACAATTAAAATGTAGCTTTATATATTTTTCCCCATTGGAGACCTAAAATATTTATCCCTTAAATAAAAGAAATGTTACAACATATAAATAGACTTCCACATAATTGACAGTTAAGTTTAGAAGGCAAAAAGAAATAATTTTAATTTGGAATTTCGAATTAATGCTCCGTCACTTAAATTGAAATTTTTGAGTTTTCGTTTATTTCATTTTTAGAGTTTTGCCAATACCATTCTAAGACCAATCACTTTGATTGCTTTTTGTTCTGAATGACCCCCCATGCGTGTCAATTTTTTTGTGCATAGGTAGTCATACTAATGAATGTATGGTGGTATATTTTTGGAGTTAAATCTACTCTTTTATATTAACCATGCAAAAAATAAAAAGAATCAAACGATATTGAACATTTTTTAGCGTAGACATCAGTCTTTCAAATCGTTTGCTATATTGATCAGGTTATTTTTAGTTCATAAATTTGCTTGCTTTGTTTTTTCCTTCTGGAAATCCAGAACGTAAAACAAGAGGTAATAGTAGTGTTTTGGATTCATTTCTCCTATTATTCCACGGTTACGTTGCCAGATAGAAGGTAAAATACATAGCTGGTTATATTTCTTTTAGAATAATACTCAGTGTATCTGCTATTTCTTTGATAGTAGTATGGTAAAAGTGCTGGGTTACAATTTTAATGAAATATGTTGTATTACACACTTAAAATAATGGTAAATTGCAGGGTTTTTTTCCCCTTCAAAACCATAGTTTTACTCTTAGTATTAGAATATTTAATGTTTTTTTTATTTATTTTTATGCTGTGGCGTATATCTCTGCTGTAATTCGTTTTATCCAAATTTGGTAAATGTTTACATTTTAAGAAATAACACTTAACAAGAATGCATTACTTTTATTTATCATTTATTAAAAATATTTTTTAAAGTAAATTGCGATTTATTTTTTTCATCTTTGTTTTCTTTCTAAATAAATATGATTTCAATTCATTGTTTACTCACATTTCAATAATATCTGCTGAATTTAGTTATTACTTTTTATAATTCACACAGAACGCTTAATAATTGCAGTACAAATTAAAACATAGTTTAATTCGAATTTTAGTTTCATGTTCGTTTGCTGTACATAATTTATCGTCCTGAGTAATGTTATTGATACATATATTTTCATCGCATTTAAATAAAGTTCATATAAGTTTAATCTAATCTAATGCGTGATGTATCTTTTTTGTAACAAGTTAATTTTCAGTGCAAAATGCATTGCCTCAATTAAGAAATTATCTCGCAATTGAAATTTTACGAACATTGTTAGCGAAAAGGAAAAATAACCTATAGTTGTTTTTCTGAACGTATGTCAATTAAAACTACAAAATTCGTGTTAAAAACATGAGTGTAATAGATAAAGCTGAATATCTATGAAATTTAATAATTTTCTTTATTTCATATGTAATGTTAGGCAAAATTGTTAACTATTATTCAAAACACATTTCAAATATTATATTTTAAATAACATATACAAGTTTATTTCTATTTGTATTTCATAGATAAACCCCGGAAATTGTGGCTGATACTTCAATATTAACATAAGGCTCAACTTGCGCAAGTCAGGCAGAAGTCACTCCTTTTAATATATCAAAGAGATACTAAAACTTTTAATGACCGTGTTAAAAATTAATAATTTAAGCTACAATACAGATGAAACGATGACGGGAGCTTTACTATTTCTTTTTCGAGTATTTTCTTTTAACAGAAATTTTTTATCCCATCAACTAAAAGGGTTCTAAAAATACGACTATCTTCTAACAGCAAAAACTAATGTGACCTCTTATATAATATCATATTGGTTTTTTTTTTGTTGTTATTAAGTAATTGCAAAAAACATTTTATCCTGTATCCTCTATTTTTTGCACAACACCAAAACTCATTTTTTCTAATGGACCTTCTCAAACCTGCATTGAACTCCTAGGGAAGGGGGGTGGTGAACCTCTATGGATCAGCGTGCCACTTTCCCTAAAGAAATGTTTAATGAGGTATAGACGTGGCGTCAAATAGTTTTGACTTGTAATAATTGGGGGGAAAACTAACTACTAACAACATAAAACTCTATTTACTACCAAACAATATCTTTTGAACTGTATAGTTATAAATGCTTTAGTTATTCGTGTAATTCAAATTAAAATAACTTTAGTGTGACTTGTGTTGTAGATTGGATGACAAATAACTTATATATTAGGATTGTAAAATATTACTTTTTGTAGAATACATGCTGAATTGGAGTCGTCTGTCAAACGGTTTCTGAGCAATTAATTATTTTTACTGTGGGTCACTTTTTTGACATGAGGGTTTGTAATTGTTTCAAAATACCGTTTTACTGACGATGCTCGGCATACCACTATTCCAGAACATAACACACACATCGCTTTGTCGTTTTTGCTAATAGTGACATGTTTCTCGGACTCCGCTAAATTTGAGTTCTCTGATACTCTTACTGTCTTAAGCTATTGGTTCTTTTGCTGAACTAGCCTTGTTAAATATCAGTTCAAAATCTTAAATATAGCACAGATAAACTTTAAAATACAGTTGTGTCAAAGAAATTGACTATGCTATTCGTGTACAAACTTTACATCATATGCAATTGTAGTCTACGATGTAACTAAGGCAAGACTCCCCACCATCCTGCGACCAATCACTTGTGTTTGTTCTTAATACTTCATTGTGAACTTAGAAATTTTGAAATAAAATGCAAACCATTTTGATCACTGGCGTGCCAAAAATATTATGTCACGTGCCATCAATGGCACGCGCACCACTGGTTCGCCATCTCTGCCCTAGGGTTTGTGATACTGATTAAGAAATGATATTTTAGAACTATAAACATTTGCATTATCAATCATTCTTAAGGTTTAATATTTTGACTAGGCGAAGAAAATATATTCTGATGTTAGTCAAATGTCTGACACCTCCAGAAATCCATGTAAGTCTCAAGAAAACACAATATAATAAAGAAGCTAATTTATATTTCACGCATTTTCATAATGATTCTTTCCATTCTGAAGTGATCCGATTCTTCTCATTATTTTCTTAAGTAGTCCCTAGAAAGCGTAACAGCGCAGAAACAATTTTCAGAATAACTGAAAATTACGAATTTTCCTCGTTACGAAAGGCAATAGAACTGTTACTCATCGGGAAGTGTTAAAAGTGGGATACTTTAATATCGCATTATTTATTCAATGTCTTTGTTCGCAATTACAGTCAAGAACGCATTTTCCGTTTCCGTTGTGTTTGGAATATGTATTAAGAGACATGATTACAGGGTACAAGGATTACAGTGCTTAAACTTGTTACTGAAGAACATACATCAGTTTGAAATGTACCAGAATTTATTAACTAACGATGTAAAAGGCTGCTAATTTCTTTTCCCTCGAACAACTTTTAATAAGGATTATTTTTGAGCTCAAAAGTTTTAGATATCTTCTCAATTATCTTGAAAAGTCTTAATTATAGGTAATAAATTCTAAGAAATCGATTATATAACAAGATGGCTCTGTTATTCATTTTATAGCAATATCAATTAACTACACTAGATATAGATTATGTATTTTAATGTCTTTGAAGTAATTTTCGAACACATACATATATATATATATATATATATATACTTTAAATGCTACGTTACATAACTCAGAAAGTTTGAATAGAGTTTTGGATTGAAACAATCTTCCATTATTGGTAATATAATTCATTTTTAATATTTATAACATTAACGCAAATAAATCGGACAAAAACAGAGCAAAAACCGAAAAAGTTGAATTATTTAATACTTATAAGAATTTTTTTTAAACACATTTTTCATTGCGTTGAAAGTATTAGAATATAGAATCTTACGAGCAATGTGTAAGAATTTTTTAAAAAATTCAAAAATATGAAAACAAATGTTAGAGTTTCAAATACAAATTTCATTATTTAAATTAATACAGATTTAATAAAGCTCAGTCTCTGCCATCAAAAAGTATGCATTGACAATACTGGAAAAACTTTATACTTCGAAACTATATAGTAACATTTTGAAGAAATATTTCTTGTATCATATTAAACGCATTGTAAGAGTTTTACTTTGCCAATATTTATCTTACTTCAGTTATAGTCGCCCAAATTCATTCACTTTGAAGATATTTTTTATATACTCTTCAATTAAACTTTTAATTTGCATTCGATTACTATTGGAAAGTTAAATAAAAACTAACATTAAGGCGTTTTACTATTATTGGGTGATATATATATATATATATATATATATATATTTCATTTCAAAAGCATTTTTAAACTTTTAGATTTATATATTAGAAAATTTCTTGTTTGACTCGATAGATTGACAAATTTATAACTGAATATGTATTTTTATTTTTATTCCTTTTTAGTAAATGAAATTTTTAACAAAGTATAATTTAATAATAATGAAATATGACAAAATATACGCTCAAGTATTATCAAAATTTAAAAAAAATATATTATTTTGAAGGTTAGTATGAACAATTTTTTTAAAAGATGAATTTTGAATTATAATGAATAAACTAAAATTAATTTTACTAACTTATTTAATGGTTTCTTTATTAATTAAGGCTTATTAAATTCTGTAAATATTCATTAAGATATGTGCCTTAATTATTCTAAAGAAAGTTTGTTTGATATCCTTTAAAGCAATTTTTTATAACTTTCCTATTATAAAATAATTCAATACCTGATTGCTTCATGCCATTGTATATATATTACCTTACTTACAGTACTTATTTCAATTATAATGCTTAATTTTAAGTATGAAATCATAATAAGTAATGAATTGAGAAGAAATATCCTATTTCAATATTGATCGTTGATATTTTTTGTACTCTTAAGGCTTTCATTAAGCTATAGACTTTTTGCACGTTTTTCAAAATAAAGGAAATATTTTAATGAAGGTTCAAATTAGATGAACTATTTGATTGATTACAAAAAATTCAAGATAGAAAAAGAAAATATTCATTATTCAGAGTTTTTTTTATTATTATTTTATATATGTAAAAATTTCTATGGTTCATGAATATGAATATCTATCCAAAAGATAATGGAGAACTTAATTAAAAGTTTTAAATTCCAAATGAACTATTGGAAAAACTTCGGAAATTGTGTGACGAAGAATTCCGATGGAAATTTCCTGTTCTTACATTTATTCAATCGACTTTTTATATAAGAACAAAGTATAACTCCCTTTTTACCTTATTAATAATACTGCAATTGAAATGCTTTTTATATACTTCATTTGTAATGCGCTCTTACAAAAATAACTATGGCTTAAAAATAAAGCAAATGATGATTTTTGTAAGATAACTGTAATTGTAAAAACATAAAAATGGTAAAGGAAAATCTCGGAATTTAACTTTACAAGTCATTTTTGCACAAAAACTTTAAATGAAAATGTTTAAAAAAGAATACATTATTAATGTGCTATGTAATTGCCTTTATTATTCGCAGTAAAAAACATGATAACCAAGTCAATGGTTGTATATGCTTATATATATATATATATATTTATATATATTTCATTACTAAAATTTTAACTACAGAACGATAAGGCATTAATTATTTATTGTTTCAACATGCTGAAATCTTGAATAAAAATATTATAAGTATGATCTCATTCATAAAAGCTTACTTTTTTTAAAAAAATTATGTTTTAAACACTGTAAGTCTCATTCTTCGTGTTCGAATTGCACAAAAATGCATTTAATAGGTTTATAATTTGTAAGTTTGAGAGATAATTAAAAAAACTTTTCTAAGCAATTAGTAAAAATATAATATAATAGGATCAATATGAAATACTTTAAGATGACATACTTCATTTACGATCAGTAGTAGTACAATTGTTCAGCTCTATAACTTTTTATGTGTTTTTGTGAATAAGTATAATGTTTCAAAGTAATAACACTGATTTATACAAGAAAAATCAAGTTTTTAACCAATTAACTTTTTTTAAAAATTTATTTCCAGTTCCCTTTTAAATAGTATATGATGAATTAAGTTTATTATATTCCCTTATAACAGCAATAGCAGAAACATGGACTCTAATCAGAAACGATTTAACGCCTGAATTAGTTGATAATTGTTAGATAAGTTTTTTTATATAACTCATTCCTTTTTTTTTTCAAATTCTTTCAGTAGCACTACCCAAACTAATGTGATGTAGCATAAAATTACATAAAACATAAAAAATAATGTACTTTATTTTTCACAAAGTAGAAAGATTTATGTCACTCTATTAATTTAGACAAGAAGTAAAAATATTCTGGTTTTGAAATACTCTATATCAAATAATACGAATGAAAAGTAAGAAAAATAAAATGTTCTCCTTAAATCATGGTGAAATAAAATAATAAAATAATTATAACATACACTTGAAGCCAACAGAAAATATATCTACTATTTTTTAGCTGAAGTATCACAATGTTGTTGTTTTCAGAATTCAATAGATGCTGAATTATGTACGCATACGTTCTACAAGAGTAATGTCTCTTAGAAAAATATTCAAATGTGAATTAAAAAAATAATATAAGATTGAACATTAGATACAAATACTAAATAAGGAAATAGGAATAATATAATAATAAGGAAATAGGAATAATATAATCATAAGGAACTAGGAATAATATAACCATAAAGAAATAGGAAAAACATAATCATAAGTATCAATGCATATACCCATACTTTGAAATACTTAAAAACTAATAGAAAAGTATTTCAAAAAAATAGAATTAAAAATAGATATGAGAAAAAATTCAAAAAGAAATGAACCTAATATAATGGTTATGATTATATACTAACGTCCAAATTTAAGGCCACAAGCATAAAATCTGTGAAAACCGATGAACTATTTTCTGTGTTGTATTAAAAGTGGCACAGAGACATATTACAATGTGAGAAAGAATTTAGGTACATAACAATATGGAAAAGATTTTAATTGGCAGTTTAGATACAAGTCATATCAAAAAGGGTGAAATCATTAATCTGAGATAAAACTCGGGAAAAAATCTGTCTTATATGTAGTGTGAGCCCAGTACACTGATATGCAAGTCTCACGACCAGCTGCCATACTGTTCAAAAGAGAATGTCAGTGAACAAACCCAAATGGCAAAAAAAACCACTTTTCTAAAAGCGGGACTTTTAATTGCTGGGGATCCTGGGAGAGAGTAATATTGAGAGAAACGGCTTTTCCTAGACCAACACAAACATATTCAATAGAATTTTGATCCGTAGATCACGTGGGTTAATCCATGTGACAAATATACGTTCTTCCATGAAATTCCTCAACAACCTGAGTTCTGTGTGGCCGCGCAATATCGTCTATATAATTGTAGTCCGAGGATAATAGTACCCAATAAAACCTCACATAGGCTTCTAGGATCTTATCCCTATAGCGCTGTGAGTTGACAGTATCCTAATCTAAAACATATAGTAGTGTACCAACATATGCTACCTAGTTCAAGGTTTCCCTTGTCACCAACTCTGTCGATTTTTGTTACGTAGGAGTGATGAAAGAGAGCTCCATTTTCTCTCCAGGTGAAGACTCGACTAGAATCCCCTTGTCTGGTACATTTCGATTCATCACTGAAAATAACACACTCCTATTCTTGTGGTGTCCGTGACTGATATTTTCAATTCTATAATATCCGCAGAATGCAGTTAAAGGGACGCACCAGACAGGACACCGGGTGTAAAGGCTAGTTTGTACAAGACAGCTGTGTCTTTTTGCCTGGAAATTCTTCTTCCGGACGCTGTAACAAGGTCAATAGCAAGCTGGGGAGCCGTTGTCCGCCTATGTTGTCGTATGCTAAATGCCAAGTACACGATCCTGAGCAAATATAGATGCTTTTTGGTGACCTTGGTCGACCTTCCTGGTGACATGACCAATGGTTTGAAATTGATTCCATGAACGGGAGACCACTTTCGGACCACTTATAACCACCTCCGCTTGAGACTGGCCAGCTTCCTACCTGCCAAAGGCTCTCTATCTCAAGGAATCATCAAAACGATCACTGTAAACATACTAGCTTGTTTGTTTTTATTTAGTATTCACAAAACTGGAAGCAAAATTTCCATATGCTTGAACGGTCTCAATCTAGTAATTCTGTAAAAACTAACGCTAAACAACATTTTTTCCTAAACTGAAGGTTGATGTACTATCCATCCTACAAAATATATAAAATACAATTTCTATTAGCTTTACTGGTGGCATTTTAAAATTATGACGAAAACATGTTTATGACCTTAACTTTGGACATGAGTATATATATACAGAGATCGATATAAATAAAATTATCCCTATAAACTTCCGATTTTAAACGTTAATTTACTGCATTATATAGTTAATTTATGTATAGAGATAATATTTCTAATGTAATATATTTAATTTTAAAAAAAATTTAAAAGCATTATTAAAATGCGAATAAGTAGAAAAAGTGAACTTTAAGTTCTCCTTACAATACATTCAATTATTTTATGCACTTTTCAGCTTCTCATGTATAGTATAGTAATAAAATGATTGTGAAGCAAAGTATTAAAAATTTCAAAAGCAGTTTTCAAGAACTTCAAAAATTAAAAAAATATTTGAATGAAAATGACATTTTGGTAATTTTTATAAAAATGTTTCGAAGAAAATCTGTAAAGTTGTGAACAACTTTTGCGTAATTTTATTAAAAAATCAGTACACTTAATTTAGAAGTTACGGGGGGAAGGTAGTTACATAATTTGTTTTAGTGAAATAGTGTACAGCTTGCTTACCAATTTTCGTAACTTCCTTTTCGAGTAGTACCACCCGATTTATAAATGCCTGAAGGTATTTCTCGATGAATATAAATCATAATTAAAAGGTGAGTTTCTAGATTTGAAGCTGTTGATGAATTTCTAAAGAATTATTAGCATTAAAACGATTTATTCAGCACTTGGTAAATAAAAATTATGCATTAGTTCCCTTTACGTAGGATTTAAATTTTTATATTTATTGAAGCCTTTAATCTTTGAATATAGTATAAAATATTTTAATTGAAATTCTTTCCACACAAACAAAGCTTTGAATGTTGATATCATCTATCTTGTCTATATCCCCATTCTTATATGAGTCTTCGATATTTGTTCATCCATTCGTTTGAGAGAAAAATACACTCGTAAAAAAGAATTCTGTAAAGTAGAAATTTTAATAAAAATTCGAAAACTATTGCCCTCTTTTGGCTGAGAAATTTACTCAATAATTTTTAACAGATAATACCTTTCCAAAAAATTTTTTATGAATGATTTATTGGGGAAGAAATCTTAAAGAAAGTATTTAAATTTAGAAAAGATAATGCGTGTGTGGAAACTGAGTGACGTTAGTACGGGCTTGGTATTATTAGCTATAAATTTGGTAAGCCACTCAGCATTAGAATTCGATATTGGAATTCTCACTCATCGAATTAAGATCTTTGGAAAAAAGGGGCCTTCTTTAAAAACAACTTTTGGGTTCTTTTTCAGTAATCTTTTCGTTTTCTAAAGCTTTCTAATGCCAAAAGATAAATGTAATGCAGAAGAGAAATACAGAAATGGATTAAAAGTGAGGTGAGAGATTTGAACGGAAAAAAATTATTTTTTACTTTTTATTTAAGTGACTGATTTGAAGAGAGGAATCACGTTCTTTTTTACCCTCGTTTTTTGAGGAAAACTAAAAGTAAAGGAAGTAAAAATTGCTTTCAAAAGAAATTCTCCGAGTGAAAATGAGGTTCTTTAAGATAAACCAGATAGAGATATTGATTTTGTATAATGACTCTTGTGTGAGTTTTGCTTGGCGGTGTTAAGTATAGTAATAAATAGTAACCACATATCAAAGTCCTCAACACTGATGTAATAGTGTAAAATGCTGAGACCTTTTTTCTATAGCAAATCTGACTTTTCTCCCCTTACAATAAAAGGCGAAATTAAGAGGAAATTTGTAATTTTATACTTGATGTTATGTGCTCAAATATCTCACAGTAGAATCTTATAGTAATTTGCAGGGAGCTGCTGAGCAGAATTCAGATAAAGGTTGTCTTCCAGAGGGTGCCTTCCCATTGGGGCAGTGCTTTTTACACTTTCAATATTTACGATCCAAAATTCAACCATAATTTTCATTGCGCCTTCTCCCCCTCCATACAAATAACAATGAATTGAATTCAATAATACTATACTTTGTCACTAAAGTTGCAATAAGACTTTTTCTTAAGTACCACCGGCGTATTTAAACGTATTGCTCAGCCAAAGCGTTAATTGCTCCTAACGTATATATACGTCTTTCCGAAGTACGATCTTTTCTGCGCACTGTTATCCACAAAATTATTTCGAAGGCTTTGGAATGCAATAAAGGGACCTTGACAGAGATTGCGAAGGATTTACTTATTTTAGAGGGTTTTCTTATTTATCCCCCCCCTCAATACATAAGATACGCTTGTCTACGTGGAAAACGGTGACGTTGGGGAGCGAATCGCGTAACTTACGACCGGCAGTTAAAAGATTAATTATAAACCGTATAAATTATCAAGATAAATGTTAATTTTTGTTTTTTTACTTCATATATGACAACATCATGGGGTCACTAGTAATTATTAAACTTGTTCTTAGTATTGTTAAAAAAACACATTGTACAGTACTGATCGCTTATAAGTGTATTATATCAGTGCAATTGTTAATTTTATTTTTTACTGTGTCCGAATGTATTTTGTTTGTTTAAGTGCAGTAAATTAATAATTTAAAAAAATAATCTTTTGCTTTCAATTTTTCAATATGTTTGAGCCCCCCTCGTAGAGTTATCACGCTCCCTTAGGGGGGCGCGCCCCACAGTTTGAGAAACGCTGCATTGGGGAAATGAAATGGCGGACCTTTTAGCAAAAAGAGGCATGAATATTCTCAAAAGATCTACTAGAGATCTGCTTCTTCACTCAGCAAAACTTGAAATTGATATGATTTATAAAAAATGCTATCGAGATGCTGCCGTCAGTGTTGCCAAAAATAAATCATGGAGGGTGCTATTAAAACCTAACTGTGTCTCGGACTCTCCTCCTGCTGTTGCTGCGGCTGAGTTTACATTATTGACTGGGCATGACTGCTTTTGCACTCATTTGTTTTGTTTCAACCTGACTGACTCCCCTTTTTGTGTTTTGTGTGCTTCTGGACAAGTCATGGATGCTACTCACCTTGACATGTGCTCTACACTTTTAAGTTTGGACTGTATTGTAAAGAAATATTGGAGAGCTCGTTGCCTAATGACCTGATGGTCAATGGCGAGGCATTTGATAAATAAATAATCTTATAGTAATTTTTTTAAGGCTACATCGAGTCAATACACCACATGGAGCATCTATATAATATTAGACAAGACAAAAATTAGACTTTCTTGGGAAAATTTAAGAAAAATAACTCGTTACAAAACATATGAATTTAATTAAAACTCAGTAATTTGATCTCTTTGATCGTGGTGGAGCTAAAGCTAAAGTGTGTTTCTTGTAAAGTCACTATGGCCTTTTAAATGTTATTGATTAGTGAAAATGAAAATAAATCACCAAGTCTTTTTTTATAAATTGTTCAATATTGGTTGCTTCTTAGTTGCTTAGGATGTGGAAGCTCTAATGTTAAAATAAAATACTGTGAAAGATTTTGAAATAAGTTCTGTTATAATTATTCATTAACTCCAAATAAAGTTATAAATATAGGTTTGAAATTGCGTTCTGAATATAAAATATAATAGAGGAAATTAACTTAATTACAATAGTGCAAAGAACAGTATTAACCGCACTTTATGTTTTTAATAAAAGTAAGTTACTCAAATTAATATAAACACAAAGAACTTTTAAAAGTAATCCAGGTTTAGCGATCAAATGGCTGAAAAATACACCATTAACATCTTTACTTTTGTTTAAGACTAGCTGAAGTACCCGTTCTCTCACGGGTTAAATTTAAAAAAAAATAAAACTCAGCTTTTTTTTACAAACATGATATATTTTAAAGAGCAAAGTTTCCTTGCAAAGCAGTGTATCTAAAAGTTAAAAATAATTTTTTTATGAGTGTTCACATTAAAATTTTGCTTAGCAGTAAAGAATGATTTCATAAAAATATATATTTGAATGTAAGAGAGAGAAAATTAAGCTAAAAAGTTAAATATGGATAAAAATATATAAATAAAAATTATAACAGAAGATTAATAATAGTATCATGTTTCTGCTATGGGAATTATGAGTAAAATAACGTGAAATATATAAACCAGAAAAAAATAAACTATGATAAACCATTTCACGTAAATACTATCCTAAATTAAAAATTAGGAAGCCTTCAATTGGAAAAAAATTAAATTAGTATAAACTAAAATTTTAAAAAATATCTAAAATAGGCCTGTAATGTAATATAAACTATTCTGTAGCATTAAATTATATAAGGAATGAATGTAATACTTTCTAACGTCTATATTACCTTTAATATAAAATTTAGATGTAATACAATAGTAAAAAAATTAAATTAGAACTAAAATAAAAAAAAACTACTTAAAACAGATTAAAAAGACCTACATTTAAAGTAAAAATTATGAACCTAATGAGAGAAGTAATAAACCTTGTTGATAAAAAACGTAATTTTTTAAACAATACTTTTTTTGCGATATTTCAATTAAAAATATTTGTTATTCAGTCGCAAAGAACAAACAAATGAGAAAATACAATGATAAATAATTAGAGATAATCGAAATATATATATCATATATTGAACAGTATGATATGTATAAATTATATGATCTTCATAAAACTAAATGAGGAACATATTATCAGAAGCAAAGTTAAACCGTGATGCCTTTAGAAGTAAAATCGCCTCAACATTGAATTTTGAAGAAATCTAAAGAGTAATATGAGAAAACTGTATCAAGTGCATCTTTTTTCCACAACTACACTCATGTCCATAAATTAAGGATAATGAAGTTCAGGCAAAGAAAGAGACAGAAGCAAAACAAATTTGACTTATTTGTAAAGTCTATTTATTAAACAAAAGGTAAAGAGCAAAAACGATGCTATATGTTTCGACATAATTAATAAAAAATTGCGATTTTTACTCCCCGGAGCAAATTTTAAAAAAGAACCTATTTACAAAAAACAGAATAACATTGTTATATGATGGTTAATACGGAGTATGTCTCCCGGACGATGCAATACAGGCCTTAGAACGCCTATGCATGCTGAGTATCAAATTATCAATCTGATCTTGGGGAATATTACACCACTCATCAAGCAATGCCCTCCGAATTCCGGTAGACAGGTGGGAGGGGGTTAACGGGCTGCAATTCGTCGGCCAAGCATATCCCACACATGCTCTATTGGATTCAGTCCGGTGAGTATTCTGGCCAATCCATACGGGTGATATCCTCCGATTGAAGGCATTCGTCTACAATGTTTGCACGGTGAGGACGGGCGTTGTCATCCATAAACAGAAATTCATCACCCATGGCGCCCCGAAACAAACGTACATGTTTTTCCAGAATGACATCCCTATAGATGTGGCCTGTCATCGTTACACTCTGAACATGCAGGTCAGTTCTGGAACCAAGAATAATTCCTCCCCAAACGAGCCATCCTGCACAACCGTAACGGTGTCGTTCAATGGTGTTTCTCTTGGTGATAACGGGTACCTGGCGCTCTCCATATGAAAGTCCGGCGAGAATCAGACTGCAAACTAAACCTGTACTCGTCGGAAAACATCACACAAAACCACTGTTGCGGTGTCCACAATGCATGCTCTCTACTCCAAGGTTAATCGCAGGCGACAGTGAGTTGCGGTAAGGAGGAACACATCTGACGGGCCTACGAGCATATAGACCAATGTGCCCTAAGCGTCTGTACACGGTCTGCCTTGAAAACTGTCAAACCGGATAGCTGAAGAGAGCTGACGAGACAGGTCTGATGCTGTGCTCCGTCTGTTTTTTTTGGCAGTAACTGCCAAATACCGAGCCCTCATTCGGAGTGAGTCTAACGAACAGGCGTACATCTTGCCCCTTTGCAACGATGAATTTCGTACGTCTCAATCTGTCACCGTCAGACAGTTGGAATTAGTAACAACAACAACAATACTAAAGATTCAAAACTGAAATTTACTGATCACGAGATAATGCTGAAGAAATTTTACAAAAATAAATAATTTGAAAAATATTGTAAATCTCAACTTTTGAAATACATATTTCACCTACTTTGTACAAATGTCCATTTCATATTTAAGGTATCCGAACACGATCGTAGTACTTTTTAACAAAATAGCATACTAAAACATTATAAATGCTCTTTTAAGACTCAATACCAATAAATATTACTATTTAACTATCAAAATTTAAAATATATTACCTGAATTTTACAAAAATTACAATTATAAGTGAAATTTTAGCAATATTTTTGAAAAACTTCAAAGCAGTTAGTGAAAAAAGTAATAAACATATATTAGTAAAAGTATTACTAAAACAAATTAAATGCATTGATCTAGAAAATGTACTAAAATTTTAATTTTTTCTTAAAATTTGAAAAATTTTAGAGCTGATCGAGTTAACATTACAAAAAATGTTACATTTTTTATGAGACCATTATTTAAATAACAAGCCATAATTCAAAAAGTATTCATTTAATGAGAAATATTTTAGTACATTCTCTAGAAAATAACGTAAATATCCGGTTTAAAAAGTTTTATAGAAATACACTCGTAATATTTTGAGTTATCAGGCTGGCGATGATAGATTTTGAGCAATTTAAATTCCCACTTCTGGTAGATCAAAAACCCACTTCCGATTTTTCTAACTTTATAAAATTGATTGTAACGTGGCATCTATGTAGTGTAGAAACCAAATAAAGTATGTTTCGCAAAGTCAAAAGATAGATCTATTCAATAAAATAAAAAAAAAACAAAAGTATCTGTCTTCACTGAATTTGGTCATTTTCAACGTGTCCGGATACCTTAAACTAAGTTTTAACTATTAAAAAACATTAATCTCTATTAAAGTTATTTGAAGCAGAAAATATGCCTACATACTAGTACAAAATAGAGAACATGGAAAGTATATTTTAAACCATTTTTATAGTAGACATCTAGTCTAGCAGACAGTTTCTGTATAGATCCGTTATTTTTAGTTCATGCTTTTTCTTCCTTTTTTTTACACAGAGAAGATAAATAAAAGGGGTAATCGTAGTATTCTGTGCCCTGTTTTTTATTGGTTGGAGCTCCATGGACTACGATACAAGAAAAGAGTTATGGTAAGCTATTTTCTTTCTTAGAATTACTCTCCGTACACTAGCTATTCTTAGACAAAAACATACATTAGTGGCGATAGGTTTACAAAATGAATAAATTTTCCCTGCACTTTAAATTTTATACCAGACATATAAAATGAGATATATGATAAGTGATATAAATGGTAATAGTAAAATATGTTTACGCATGTAATAGGTGACGCCTAGGCATAAATATCAGATGGTATAATTAAATTACTCTGAAATATTTTTAGCAAAATTTTCTTCATACTCGGATTTTATTTCTTGATTCAACAACTTCAAAAATATAGTAAAATACTTTTAACGTGAAACGCTTAAGGCAAGATATCGGTTAACACGAAATAATACAACGGTAACAGCAAACTACAATGTATTTTCATACACTTTTTTTCTCCTAACATGAAACGAAAATCACTTAACACAAAAAGAATACTCTTACATAGAATGAAACTAGAATTTTCGTGAAAACACTTTATCATTGATATACCTATGAATTATGAAGAATATCATGATAATGATAAATGGTATAGAAATATGAGAAAATACCTAATAAATACCAGATTATAAATACGTATTAACCATAAAGACAAAATTAAAAAAAGTAAATACAACGTGAAAGCTACAATTATTTTCATAATTTTTTTCTCCTAACATGAAACGAAAATCACTTAACACAAAAAGAATACCCTTCTGAGAATGAACAGAATTCGGAAAACACTTATCGGATTGGACTATCCTATTGTATTATTGGAAGAATTCATTGCAGTAGATGATGATAATGTGTGTACAGCCCTAATTATGATAGTAAAAGACATTTTGGAGAAGGTTCAAAACTCATAAGATATCATTGATGCAGATTCCAACGATAAAAATGAAATGAATAAGTAGCTCCGGTTCCCACACACACATATCATCTGAAATAAGGAACGTCATGAAAAGTATGACCAGTTATTTAGATATACATGTCAATGATAGAATGAATAAAAAAAATGGACGACATCGAATAATTTGTTGACAATTTGATGCTAAAAACAATGCAAAGAAAAAAATATCAGATAATTTTCCAAAAACTCAATAAACGTTTTGTTTTTCACAAAATTTGAAAAAAAATTGTATTAAATTTTTTAAAAATATTTGTGTGTGAATATTTTTGTATCATTCATTTTTATTAAATGTATACACATATACATATCTGCGCAAGTAAAATAAATTCTAGTAAACTTAACTTGTTGATATATATATATATATATATATATTTGCAATATCCCTTAACACGAAATTCTTGTAACACGAAGAAATATTTCAGTCCCTTCAGTTTTTCTGTTAAGCGATTTTCACTGAATAAATATGCTTAAATATGCACGAGTTTCAAATTTTCAGGGTATTTTATATAATCTTGTTAGAACGATTAAGATTTCTTTTTGTATTAAGAAGAAATACCTTCGAATGTTAGATGTGAACAGAGATGCATAGTAATGTTGAATTATTTTAATCATTAATTATTACATGAAAAAATAGTTTTTACAGATCAATTTTTTAAAGCATTTTAAATTATTAATATTTGTTCTTATACGGAAATAAAAACTAATTTTTAAAGTGCTTTTGGAACATTTACAAAATATTTTGATGAAACATTAGTATCAAATACATATTTCTATTTTTGAATCATTTATAATTTGAAATCTTTTTCTGAAAACTAAGTAGATCTTCAAAGCAATACTCATTTCTAATTTATCACATTTACAGTAATTGGGCCTAAATCAACAAATTTTACAAGAAACTTACGTTAAAATCGCAATATAAAAGAAATTATATTTAGTCTTATAATAATAGTCATTAAGGGAAACTGAATTTTAGGTAAAAATATTTTAATAATTATTGTTTAAAATGCAATCATATATTTATAATCAATATCTTGATATATCACGATTAGGGTTTTGGATATTTTTGGAACTCAAAAACTAATTTGTAATTTTAAGTTGATTACAAAAATGTTTTAAAAATTCTGCAATTTAATAATTAAAATACCAGAGATTGGAGAGAAAGACTAATTTACAAAACATAATTAATTTAGATTATTTTTATTTATTTTTTGTTTTAATTACACTGTCGTATACTTGTATTAGAACAATGTAAATAAATGAAATACGATATTTAGTATTACTATTTTTCTGCCAAGAAAATAAACAAATATTAGTTAAATTATAGAGAAAATAAACTCTTATAGTAAATATTCTGAATTTTGTCCTAATAGTACTCTGTCAATTCATATTTCATGAAATATGACAACTATAGACATTTTAGAATATAGCAAATGTTAGCACATTCATATGTAACAGCGGTATACATTTAAAAATGCTTAATTCTTTAATGCTAGAAATGAGATAGAAAAATATAGGGAAATAAAAACAGGAACCATATAATTGCAAGCATTTACTTGTACACTACGATACAAATTGTTATTGGCAGATTGTGATATTATAATGGTTGTTTTTCAAGTCTAAAAAATATTTTTTCTAATATTTTGAACAAACCAAAGATATTTAAATGAACTATACAATTATTCAGATACAATAATGATATGTTAGACAACTGATCTATTAAGGTACGATGCCATGTATTATATTATCACGAAAATCATTATATTAGTAGTTCAAACAAATTGGGAAGTGGTTTTTCTTTTGGTAAACAAACAAAAATAACAATAATAATATTTTACGTTTCCCCCCTTTTAAACACCTCCATTGGTATTGCGAAAATGTAGAATAACACAAAAATAATCAAATAATAAAACAACGTGTTACAATAGATTCAATTGTAATTAATCCAATCAGAACAAGAACTATCATCCCAAACCAAAATACTTCATTACTTCGTCCTTAACTGTTTTACCTTTAAACAATTTTTTGGTACAAAGACACTCACTTTTTAACTATTAAAAAAGCTGCAATAGATCAATAAATTATGAAATTGTCATAAATATTCCTATTGTTTACATTTCTCACGATCTGGGTTTTCATTTTAACATTAACTTATTGAACGGGCTTGTTTACCTTTTGCCTCTTAAAAAAAAACTTAAAATTCGATGCAAGTAAAGAGAAAATCCGTGAGACTTGATAAATCACTAAACACATATTTTTTTACGAACTAATATGCTCTTGAAGTGCTGTAATTGTTCATTCTATAAATAACCTAGTGGCATAACATACACCCCTACCCCCGTATCCTGTATAGGGGGGAGGGAGTAAGATTCTAGGGAGTTCAAAGCCTGACTGATGCCAAGTACGCAATCCTTCGAAAGATCCAGCTTGGGGCCCAAGACCTAATTTTGCAGGGGCGGGGGTCTTAATTTTCTCCATTACGCCACTGAATTAACCCCAAAGAAATGATTTGTGAAACAATTTCAAAATTAATGGAAAATTAAAATTTTTAATCATTAATATCTAATGGTACTCCTTTGCATCGAAAATTATTAAAAGTGGGGTATTTTAATTATATGCTAATTGTTCCCCATCTTTGATCATTACTGAAGTCCTTTCCTCTGTCTTCTGCATTTGGAGTAATTATTGCTGATTATCGATGTCAATTACTTAAACATAAGAACATGTATCAATTGAAGTATACATATCAGCTTACAAAGTACCGTTGCGATAAAGTTATGCGTGCTTTAAATATTTTCATTTCCTGCTTTTCAGCTACGTATTTATGAAAGAAATTTAAAATTTTGCTACTATATATAAATAGTAAAAAAGTCATTTACATTTCATCGAGATTAATCTCATTAACAAATGTTTAGTTACATTTGAAATATATTTTGAATGTTAATTTCCATCAAAGCATTGAGTAGAAAATTTCAATTTTTGAAAATTGCCATGTGATTTTGGAAATAAAGTGAAATGAAGCAATTTGTGACGGATCTAACCACGTTCTTCCTTTAATCCTCTGGAGAAATTTTTATCAATTCGAGTTTACTCACTGTTGTAAATTATGGACCGGGTGGTCTGAAGCGTGGTTGACACCGCCCTCAGACCCCACGTGATCTATCTCGATAGAAACCATATGTAACGGATTTTGTCTCAGTTGAATCTTGAACTTAGCTTCAGCATAACTAGAGGTGCTGATGTTTACTCGTAATTCTTGGCTTCGGCGTACCAGGTGCCGTAGTTAACTAGGATTTTTATCTTGAATATTAGAATTCTTTTTAGTTTCAGTCTAATTAATGTAATGGTTTAATTTTTTAAAGATTGTTAAGTTTACTGTTGAAAGTTATTGTTACCAATAAATCGAGGAAAAGACAATTCTAGGACTCCGGAATTATTATTATTATTATTATTTTATAACACCACACACACGCAGCAGTATTCACTACACTCACAGCCAACCCTCACGAGGAGCAAACCTGATTAATCAGATTAGGTCGAATATTTATAGTATAAGTTTTCATGCTAGAGATAGAGAATGTGAGAAGGATAGATTGCTACTGATCAGGTATTATACTATTTTATAGCGCATTTTAGAGATAAGATAGATGAAAGAATTAAAGTGACGATTGGTCACTAAAGTTTAATTATTGCTCTGATAATTGGAATAGTAGATTTGATCCTGATATAAGAGGGTCGATATTTAAAGTCTTCTCGTAATTCGCCCATATTCTTATTTAATCCACATATTGCTTAGATTGTGAACAGCTCTTCTCGTTTAAATTATTTGAATTACCTTGATAACTTGTATGTTCAATAAATAGTTTGAAAAGTGATGTGGCTAGTCATCCTTCTCTTCCTTCCACAGCTCTAGGCGGGGCTGAGAAAATATCTTAACCCCTATAAATTTTAAAATTCATAATAAAGAGGTTTTTCTAGATTAAAAAGGAAAAAAGAAAGGGAAGCATGATACATAATTTAATTATAATAATTCTGTCGTTTTGAGGATGAAAACAACGTAACTAATTAACATTTATGGGTAATAATGCATTCAATTTCTTCCATTATTTTTAGTGTGAGTTGATTTAGATTTTTTTAGTTTAAATGAATAATAATTATGCGTAAGCTGCAAAATAAATAAATAAATAAATAAAACTAAGATTATGTAGATATACATATGTCAATAAAAATTTATATTAGATAGTTAGGATTGTACTAGAAAATCTTTTGTAGCGGAGTTAAATCTAGTTGTAAGAAAAAATTAAAATAAGGTTCCAAACCAACAACCTTAGGCTTACGTGGCGGGCAGGCTTCTTCCAAGCCAGCAATCCGACTGTTGATCGCTCTATAATATGCTAGTGAGAGCTGAAGAAATAAATTTTAGAAATAAATCAAGTCAAAACAGTTATGTGCATAGATAGAAAATAAAAATAAATAGAACATGTTAATCTCATTCATACTGCAACAATATATGTCTCACAAATTAAAATCTACTGCGTTTCCTTTTGCCAAGATTATACCATTTCGTCTTTGAAATTAAATCAGAGATAAAATAACAAATTTCAAATAATCACAATTATATTCCTGTATCAATATTATTTCAATAGATATAATACTTAATTCAAAATGAGATTTAGGTATTAGATATGAAAAATTAATTGAATTTCGTCTCTTCAATACTAATCTCTAACCTTTTTTGACCTCATTTTTGATCTTTTCAATTAGCTGAAACTTTTTCACAACCCGTTCAACAAATGAAATATTTTAATGAAGATTGAAAAAGAGCTGAAACTTTTAACTTGTCAAAAGCCTTCTTAGGAAAAAAAAGAGAAAATATTTTTATTAGATTTTCTTAAAAATACTTTATGAATAGAGACTTCTTTGGTTCTTGAATCCATCCATCTTAAAAGATAACAAGAACCTTAATTAAAACTTCCTCGGTGAACTATTGGAGAAAATAGAATTTCTGTGATAAAGGAATTCCAATGGAAATATTTCAATTCTTATTTTATAATTGATTTTTTTGATAAAATCGAATGTGAAATTCTTCCTTTTTTCCTTTTTCTGTCTAAAATACTTTTACAATGCTAATATCTTCTGTATGAATGGAATTTGTATCTATTATCATGCAAATAGATAGAGTATGACCTTATTTTAGACGACTGTTTTAAAAACTATGTATTTTAGACATAGAATGATAAATTTAGGATCAAAAGCTAAGAGTAACGAAATCAAAATGGCTTGAAAAACTGATATGAAAGTTATTCAAAAAAATTGCAGATAATTATGTTCATTTTTATTAAGAACGTGTAAATAAATATGTCTATTATAAAAATGTAACGAATCATTAATCTTTCTATATATTTTATGCTTCGAAGTCCCTTAAACGTAAATGTAGAAACCATCCAACAATATATATTTTACTACAAAACTTATATAGAAATAATTCCTGTCTAGTATGAATAGTAATTTGAAACATCTTCAAAGCGGGAATTTTTTTCCACTGTCGCAAATTTAAACACAACAGTGAAAGACAAAAAAATTTCCAAGAAAATCAATTCAAACAGAAGCATTGTGAGAGAGAATGCCTTAAATAAAACATATCGGCATATTTAAACTTTAAATGTAAGTGTGATAATACATAACTCTGTGAAACTATTAATCATGTCAAAATTCGTGGATTATGCTGAAGCTTTTGAAATTTAAGACAAAAATGATAGAGTCATTTGTAAATGAACTTTCATTTGGTATAGTTATGAAAAGGAAATATGAAGAATTCAAAGGAAAAGAGTTAATTTTATGGAGTAAAATTTCTTCTTCACGGATAAGAAATAAGACGAAACTGAACTCGCAAAAACAGTCTCAAAATTGTTCTTTCACATAAACATTTATAAAAACCAAAAATATTTCAATAAATTTTTATTCATAAAATTTGTAATATAAAGTAATTTTAAAAATATTAAGCTTATAGTAAAAATCCATACATTGCAATATTGAAATCAAATTCTTTTCATCTATTAGTAATAACTATTTTAGCAAATATCGTGATCAATTTGTCGTTTTTGTTTTGCTGGTTCAATGTTCGAAATATGGAGATATAATGAGTTCGAAATAGAATAAACTTTTTAATTATAACTAGGACGTACGAACACTGAAAAAAATTTTGCAATCGAAAATCTAATGAAATTAATTAGTTAAAACATCTTTTTCTCTTGCGTGCCAAAAACACTTATCAGTTCCAATTCTACCATTCAACTGCCAAATTCTCCCATCGGGACATATGACAAAAAGGATGCTAACTTTTGCAACAAAACTTATAATACCAAACAATTAAAATCTGTATGTAAAGAAAACAGTAAGAAAAAATTACATTTATAAATTTTATTTTATCAAAGCAAACAATAATATGAAAAAGAGAATTATATCCAACGTTAATAGATAAACTAAAAGTAATTTTTAAGACACATATATTTCATGTTTACTATTATATATTTTTATTTATGTTCAAATCTAAATCAGCTGCGTAGTTTCTTTCTTATACGTATATAGCAACCTCCTCGAGTGCAGGTGACGAGTAAAGAGAAATATTAGGCTATCAAATAGTGCGAGTTATTGCTGTCTCCATTTGCTTTTTCCACGTGCCATTTAGCTCTTTTAGTGAGATTTTTTAATATCTCTATAACGATGTTTTTCAATCATCGATATTTCTTTTAAACCACTGATGAAGTTATTAAAAATATGTGATCGGTCAACCATATGCTCATTCTCTTACATATTCTTTCATATAATATTTCTACCAATTCAGTAATTCAATGTATCTTTATCATTACATTTAAGAAGAAAATACTCTGAAGGAAGAGTTTTTTAATATTGATTTTTCTTTCATGGAAAATTTGGAAATAATTATCAGCATTTTACAAAAATCCTTTTCACTTATTCCTATTTCTATAACAGCTTTCTATACGAATATAGATTCAATTTAAAAATATCTTTCGAAACGTTTTAAGCCCTAGAAACGCTAAATTAATGTGGGTACTGATTGACACACGGGTGAGCTAGTATTCTCAGTTTTTAATTTGGTAAGCGGCTTACCTCTCAACATCAGAATCCGATATTGGAATTTTTACTCAGTAAATTAAATCCCCTCCAAAAAAAGATGATAAACTCAATGTCCTCTTCCGATAAAATATTTTTAATGGATTCGGGTGATAAAGAAATAATAATTGGCAAACTGGTTAAGTAAATGGATTTGAAGTGAAGTGATGAAGTACAATCAAATAAAAAGGACAAATATTGCATATTTTTTCTTATACTTTGAAGAGATTAGTTTGCATTGTCAATTATTTGGATTATTTCGGACACTTTTGTACGGCTCTTTATTAAAAAAAAAAGCTTTTAAACGAATGTATTTGTTTTGAAATAAGAATAAATTGCGATTTTTCTTACAGTAGTTGAAGCATGATATTTTAATAACTGGGTTTTATATAGATAATTTAACAAAAAGTTTTGTGAATATAAGTAAATTTAGGAATTAGATATAATTCTACTATAATTTGGCAATTCTAATTAAAATTATAAATATCATTTATGTAAGATTTTATTTATACTTAAAACACAAAAATAGCAACCATTTATATTTTTTTAATCAAATGATTTTAGTATGTAGTCTTCATACAGAGTGATAATTTTCAGAAATTTATATTACCAGTTACAATAGCTTTAAAATTATTTGGAAAAGAAGGAAACTTTCATCAAAGGGTACCTACGTACTGACGCTATCATATTGGTGACATTGAATAAAACCATACGAATTTAAAAACGGAATACACTTACAGGAATATGGAGCTCGTAGTTTAAAAACACGAGAAAATTAATAATAAACAAAAAAATCAATCAAAGAATAATCAATAATTTTTACTATTTAAATTTGTTTTATTTATTTCAAAATTATTGTTATTAATATATAATAATAATACTAATATAATTATAATAATACTTATTGTATATACTTAGGTTATTATTTTTATCATTATTAAATTTTGTTATTTAAGGATTCAGCGCAATTCGTATTCGACTTTCAGTATTCCAATTTCCCCCCCAATTTAATAAATTTTTTTTACTTTAATAATTTAAAAATCCTATATCATGATGTGTGTAATTGAAATTAAACTCAAAAAATAATTTTTAATTTAGCAGTTACCGATTTTTTTTTCTTCTTACATTTGAATAAAGACGAAAAATTAATTTGCAATATTACATGGAATTAAATGGAATACATGAGAGAAATTAAATAGATTCAGAATATAAATGATAAAAAAATTTCCTGTTCTAAAAAGATCTGATGAAATTTTAATACATTTTTATTTGTAATGCTCTGGTAAAAGATTGTCATTTTCTGAAAACATCATTCGTGTAAGTGTTAATCATCTTTTATCGCTATTACAAAGTGTACTTTTTTCGTCATATGTTTTACACAGAACGTTTATTAGGCTGGAAAAAAAGTTTAAAAAATTATTTGCATTGCTTCTTGTGCGTGGTGTAATTTATGGTTTTTAAATATTCCTTCTAATATTCTCGTTATGTTTAAATATTAATGTGCCCATCAAAGTAATTCATGTTTTAATGCATTGCAATACTATTTTTAAAATTTAATTAAAATTTTGTAACATGTTTCTAGAATACATTAACTTGTGTAGCTCTGCATGTTAAAATATATAAGTATAATCATTATAATTATAAAGAATATATGTAAAAACTCTAAATGTAAAAAAATAAACAAATTAACTTCACATTTCTGGGTCATTAACTTTTTACAATTATACGCGGTTAATAAGCGTATTCATTTCTGCGTCTGAAGTTAGACTCGTTAAATAAATTTACCACTTACTACGCAAAACATATTCTGAAACAGAGGAATTTTAAAAGGAATGTATATTGTTTGTTTTTTCATTAAATTCGTACTTTTTGCATGAGAAAAATAATATTATAAAATGATTGTTCAGCAATTTTGCGTCATTTATATTTTCCGCATTACTCATTAAAATTCTGAATGATTTCTTCCAGTAAAATGAAAAAATAGGGGAAAAAAAGAAAGAACTGTAGGATAATCTTGAAAGCTGTAAATAAAGCACAACTTAAACTAAACAATCATTAGTATAAGGCAATTCGCTTCATTTTTGATTATATGCATATATATACGAAAAAATTACTGACTCATCATGATATCTCAGGAATTATTAGACCAACGGACTTGGAATCTAGTAGGTGTTCCCATTTTTGAGCAATTAGACATAAAGACTATAAATTTGGTAGGCTTATTATTTTCATGGAGTTGAGATCCGAGTTTATTAGAAATGGATTACCAATCGACGGCCAAGCTTAATTTCAGGATATATATATATAGATATATGTGTGTGTATGTATTATAGTTATTCTCTACTACAGACAGAAATCCTTTGTATCCAAGAAAAATGAAGCAAACAAACATGTATATATATATATATGTGTGTGTGTGTGTTGATTGTGGTTAATGTACTTTGTTTTTGTTTTTTATTCATTCGTGTTTTTTGATGTATTCTATGTTTTTCATTCATATATATTTTCATTTCATCACTTGAAGGATTTCTGTAGCTGAAAACAGTCCATCCCAGCTTACAATGCGATAACATGTGAAGGATAATCTATTAAACACTTAAGAAAATTTTTTTTTAAAAATTTTAATTTCTTTATAATGATTGTGTTTGAATGTACAGATCTACTATTTCCTTCCTTTCAAAGTGTTTTCAAAAGTTGAATGATCATTTACTCTGTTTGCAAAACGGGTTTTCTTAATTATTCGCTAAGGTAATAGAATAATAAATGAAAGTATTTGATTTTTCTTAGATAGTTTTGAATATCTTCTCATTTTCTTTTTTTAATGAAATTGAAATAGCTTGTGGTATATATTCGAAACTTTAATATATCTTTAAAATACTTGCTAATCTTAAACTTTCTTTATTTTCGTTTAAACAAGCAATAAATTGGATAACTTTCGTTTTTTAAAAATATTTTAAAATCAGAGATTATAAATTAAAAAGGAGGCTATAGATAAAAAATTACGAATGTCACATATGTTCATAGAAGCACTCTTATTACAATGGAATGTTTAGTTTCTTTCTTTTTTTTCATAATTAGCATTTAGATATAAAATATTAAATTATGCAAAACTACAAACACAAAAGTAAAAAATTTTATTAAATTTCTTTAAGTAGCTAATTAAGTTTTAAAAATTTGATCTCTCAACTTTTTATTTTTGAATGTATTAATCTTATAAATGAAAGCTCATTTAATTCAAACAAAAAGAGCACAAATGAAAAGAAAAATTACTATTTTACGGAAATCTAAACTTTTTTCATGTAAGTGCTAAACTCAGCAAGCACGAACATCAAGTTCAATTCAAAAAGTCACTTTGAAATCATTAAGAAAAAAAAACATATTTTAACAAGTTTCTAAAAATAATTAGAAAATATTTCAATATATGCTTAAAATTTTAACACTTAATTTCATTGAAATGGAGCATATTTAGAAATAAGAAAATATTTCATGTGTTCATTTGTGTTATTTTTCTTTCAGTCTTTACAGTAAATATCTTCATAATTTTTGTTGATTCTCAGTGAAAATGCAGCTGAATTTGAAGCTATGAACATAAATTTTACAAATATAAAATATGTTTTTCCCATTACTGTAAATCAATGTTGCCAATTTCTTTAGCATAACCTTTTAAATTTAAGCTCAGTTTTCGAATCCATTTCGAAGAATCATATTTTATTCAAAAGATTTCTTGATAATGCTTTCTCAAATTTATTGCATAAACATTCAAACACTGTACTTTATGAACTCTTTCTTATCTTTCTTAGTATTTAAATAATTCATTCCTTCTTAATAAAGATTTATGAGAAGATATTCTTATAATAAAAAGTCCTTTAGTATCGAAATTTTTCTCATTCGAAAATTGTTAACAGCAACATAAAAATTGCATTCTCTTTTATCTTACATCTATCCCTTATAGAAATCTCTTACGTATTTATGAAAATGAAAAGAATCATTGGAAAGATTTTAAATTCTAAAAAAATAAAAGTAGAAGCTGAGTGATACTAACGCGAGCTTTCAGTGCTGACAGTCTTTAATTTAACAATCGACTTATGCGTCTCAGCATCATAATCGATATTGGAATTTTTACTTACCAAATTAAGCTCTCTCCAAAACCAGGAAACGAGCTTAATACTTTGTTTTTAATAAATATTTCTTTTTAAAAGATTCAAATGATAAAAAAATGTAATTACAGATGAGAAGTGCAGATGCATTTCAAAATAAATTTAGGAGTTGAAATGTAGAGAAATAAGAGCTTTTTTGCTATTTTATTATAGTCTTCCCACTTTCGTCTTTGAAGGGATTGATTGTGGCAGGAAATATATTGAAAAAAGGTGTTCTTTTCCTGCTTTTAGGAATAAAGAAGTAAACCGAAAATAATTTAAACAAAAAGAAGTTTTCAAGAAAATATCACTGTTGATACATATGCATACATTAATATTATGCACGCTTCATGAAATTATGTTTTTATTAAAATAATAGATAAAGAGATTAATATTTCTTTAATATTTTAGAAATAACTGAATTTGTAAAAGTAGTTCATATAAAATATAAATTAATGATAGGTGGCTACTATTTTATAACACATATCAACATGAGAGATTTGAAAGGAAAATCTTATATTTAAAAATAAATCAATAGGTTATTTAAATTATACGACTCATATCACTTATAAAAGACCAGAACAGTTTTCAACAAAACGTATAAAATTTACTATTTAAGTAAATCTAGACAAATTGCTTAGTTTTTAAATACATTATACACGACTCAAAATCCTAGATAAGTGATAGGTGAAACTGCTTCGAAATATTTTAAGTAGATGACTATTGGAAAAAAACTTTTGGAGAACATTTTTAACATAATCAATATTTTTTTTTTTTTTGAAGAAAAAAAAATTAGTTTCTTTCAGATTTCAAAAGTCACACACGGAAGTTTCAATATATCTTACAATATTAATTGAAAACTTAGCTTATTATACATGCGATGTGAAATATTATTGTGATAAATATAGTTATAATCATGTTTCACAGGGATTATTCTGTCACCTGGAGTTATAAAGGTCTTTGTTGTGTGTTGTTTTCTTTTCAATAAAACTGATTGTTCAAAAAGTATGATTCATCATATTCATATTTATGTATGTGAAGTTGTAAGTAAAAAAAAAAAAAACATTTAGCGATAAAAAAATAATAAAATTAAAAAAAAAAAACAGAAAAAAAAATCATAATTAGTTAGGAGCAAATATAAAAAAAAAGACTTTGAAATTAAATACTCGTTTTTATTCGTTTGTGGTAGATTTGTTCATATTAACTATCGACTTTTTTTTATCTACTAAAATGTGCATTTTGGTAAGAATTCAAAAAAAAAAAAAAAAGAAAGCTAGAGAGAGAGAGAGGGAATATTAGTTTCAAAATCATTCTTATGATGAAATACTTTAATAAGCGCCATCTATTGTTGATAAATTAGACTAAACGTTTCAGAAATTGATTAATTACCAATTCAAAGTATGCTAGAAATTCACAGCATGACAAATTTTAACAATTGTTTAAGCGAATCGTAAAAAAAAAAAAAAAAAAAAGACGTGTCAAAAACGTAAGGAAATTGTATTAAATCTCTTCCACAAAATTTGGTTTTAATAATCATTTATTAATTTCATAATTTAATAGGCATAAAATCTTACACGTTTTGAGTACAAAAATATATAATCATGTTCTTGAAAATGAAATTATTTACGAAATTATTATAAAAAAAGATACTTTTTAGTTGGAAGAAAAGTAAAATGTATATATTCACACAAAGTATATGTGTTTGAGGGTAATTTTTTATTTCTTCCAATAAAATAAATTTTTAATGTATTTGTATTAATTTTGTATACTTCAAACCTACCTGTGTATGAAGAAAAATAATAATTATATTAATAGCCGCATAGACACAGTAATTTTAATTTTAAATATAAAACTTCTTTAAGAATTAACTTTTATCCATAGACATCTTTTAAAATAATGACTGAAAATAATTCTGAATACAAAATAGTTATTTATTTATCTTTAACACTAAATAAGCTAAGAGACTGGTTCTTATTTATAATAAAATAATTTGCAGTTGATTTTATAAAGTAGAACGCATTATTAAAAAAATTCGTATGTTTCTGTGCTTCATATTTAAAACATTTTGGTAAAAATTTATTTAAAAAAATACTTCTTTGTACAAAATTATCTGTTCTATATTTTTAGTGTTGATTAATTTCTGTAGTGTGTAATGCACATTGCTAATTTGATATTTTTGTGAAATTTGTTTTTTACTCCTGTAAGTACTCACATAAATTATGTTCGGAGAAGAAAAAGGGATTCCATTTGATAATTTGTTTCCTTTCCAATGAAGTTTTTAAATATAAGAAACGATAAAAATTACTCTATATTATATGCATTCAAAAAGTTTCTTTCATTTTTTTAAAAATCTAAGATAGATTTGATTGCACTTAAAAAAACCGCTACCCAATTTAAATAAGTATTTATGTAAGAAATCACAGCTAATTTAAAATCTAAAAATTGAACCTAGATAAATCTACTTAATCTGAAACCATTCGCTTAAAACAAAAATTTTATTACATTATCAAAAATACTTGCTTAGTCTTTAAAATTCCAATAGAATAAACAAGAAAACCTACACTTCTATTCTCCGATATCATTTTAAACCTGTCAAAAAAGAATAATATTCCAAGTTCAAAAGATACAAACGCTTTCTCACGCATATCTCAACATACAACATAAAAGTGAGAAAAAGCAGTTATGTCAATATCTAGAACGTAATACCACTTTTCAGACGAGAAAGGGATTGATTTTTCTCAAAGCGGAATAGTTTACGATCACTTACATGTCAGATATGATGCTTTTTGTCCGTGAAAAATACACACCTTGCAATCAGATGAGGGAAGGAAAGTGAGATTTAAAGATTTTTTTCAGATGTTCTCTTAGGCTGGTATCGAGAATATTTTTAGATGGAATTCGATGATTTTTTGTGTATTTCAAAGTATGTAAACAATAGATAACAACGGTTAGAATAAGCAAATGGAGCAGACGATTATAGTTAGATTGACAAAGTTATGAAGTGATTTTTTTATTTCAATTACATGGCTTGTTAGAGAAGTTAATATGTGTTTCTGAAAGTATCGAATATTTGAAAAATAATTGTTTCAATTATTTTCAGTTCTTTCAGAAACATTTTTAAAATAAATTATCTTTACAATATATTTTCTAATTAATTTTTTCTTTGAGTTTGTTATGGGAGTTTCCATGAGTCATGTAAATACATTTCATCATTAGGTATTATTCTTGTTTTATTAAGCATTTTATACGAAAAAAATTTTCCATTTATATAAACTAATTAACAGTAGCGTACACAAAGGGGGGGGGGCTAAAACCGCATACCCTATCGTTTTGATTTTTTTAATTGACTATAATTTTATCTTTATAGTACGTATAGTTTTCTCTTCAGTGTTTAAATTAATAACTTATTTTATTAATGATCAATGAAAATTAATATTAATAAATTAATTTTTACTGTTTCGGTTTGTGAAATACGAGTTTTATAATAAAGAAGTTTTGTGAATAAAGATGAATCGAGGGTCAAAATCCGATTTTGTTTAAGAGAGAGATTTCCACTAACTTCTAACTCCCCTAAATACATAACACAAGTAGTTCCATGTTAAATGTAACCGTACTTTTATAAACGATATATAATGTGACGAACAAAGAGCCGGTTCAGTTAGTCATCTCACCAGTAGTTTTTGTTTCTACAGTTAAAGATATACAGTCGACTCTCGATAATTCGAAGTTGGAGGGACCAATGAAAAACTTAGATTTATCAAGAGTTCGAATTATCAAGTAATAGAAAAAACACCCAAAATACACGAAGAGCATTTTTTTGCTAACATATTTTAATATGAAACTATGTAATAAAACAACAGTTGTGTGTACATATGTATAAAATTATTTTAAGGTATTTTTTGAAAAGTACATATTATACAATACAAATATTATACAGAAGTTAAAAGTCCAGTATTAAAAGAATACATTCAAACACAATCCTACGCATCTCTTCTTCACAATAGTGGACCATCCTTTCTGAACACATGTGTCGCAATGCCACGTGTTAAACGAAAGATATGGACGGCTGACAACAGGTACGGTTAGTCTATTGTCCACTTGAAGAAGGAAAGCAATAAAAATCTCTTTTCGCCTGATGAACCCGAAAACACCAAGAAGGTGTAGCGGATAGATGGTCATTGAAGGGGCTACGTTACAGGTGAGACACGCAGAAGCAATACAACACAAGACTTGTAAGCTCCAAAATAATTGCTACAGGACTGTATATGATAGTGAATGTTCGAATTGTCGAGAGTTTTGTAAGATAACTTCGAATTATATTGCATGCTGTAGTCTAGCCAGCCAAGGATTTTACATTGAATTATTGAATTATTGTTTTAGTTCGAAATATCAAGAGTTTTTCTAAGGACTGAGCATATACTTCGAAATAGCGAGAAGTTCGTATTAATGAAAGTTCGAATTAGTGAGAGTCGATATATATATATATATATAAATGTGAAACCATATCAATAAATTATCTAAAATCATTTTTAGTTGCAAAATATAATAGGTCATGATTTTTAAAATATGCAAGAATACAAAAAAAAAAATCAAATTATTAGTAATATTTCCAGTTATATATAGCTTGTTAAAATCATAAAACATTGAGTTCTATAGAACATGCATGTCTGAATTCCTTAAATATAATACTTCACAATGGTTAAAAATTTTAATGAGCATTATTTTTAAATGATAATAGTTCTTTATCACACATGTTGGATGGTTTTTACGGATTGCTTAAGAATGGAATTATTAAAAATACTAACTTTAAATAATAAACACAAGCATCGTAACATAAATATGTTTTAATAACGTTAAAATACAAATTTTATTGTTCTCTCAAGATATTTTTTCATGAGTTAATACTACTAATACATGGGCCATTTACTAGTAGTATGAAGTATATATTATTAATTCATCAATAATATTATATAACACAATCGTAAGTTCTAAAATAACTATTCTAAGTTTTATAAGTCACAATTTTAAATTACAAATTAAACACAAGTTTAAAAAAGAAACATCTCGCTTAAATGTTGTTAAATGAAAAAATTATGTCTCAGTTTCCTCTTAGCTGTTTATCACTGAATAATTAACTCTTCTGTAATATATTATTAATTTTTCAACTCATAATTGATATATTATTCTAGTTCGAAAATATCCACGTTGATTTATATACGCTGTTGATTTCAACAACAAAAAAATTCTTGTACTGTGTACACACCTATCATTACTTTTATTCTAAATATTGTTCATTCAGGAAAATTAAGAAAAAAAGGTCAATTAATTAATAAAAATGAATAATTACTTAGAACAAAATCTATCACACAAATGAGCAATACGTTGAAGCTCAATTAATTATTGGGATCAGAAAGCATTAATCTTTAATAGGAGTTATACAATTACTTAAGAGTTTTCTTCAATTTTTTTAAATATTTGAGGGGATAAAACAATAAAACTGATAAGAAAATCAAACCCAAATCGATAAAAGATGCACATAAATATTGTCGTTCCTATACATTTATTACTGACAGCTGGTATTTTGAAAACGCTAAATAAACCAAAACGCATGAGAAAATACGTAATAATAGGAATAGAGGAAAAATTGCTATTTGTACTCTACTAATTTTGTATGCTAACTTCGGTTAAAATAAGTCGTTGCTAAATTATACGTGTAATGCAGCATTGTGCCTACTAAAAAATTAAAACGGAACATAAAGTACTAATGATTGAAAAAAATTGAAACAAACAACATTAACTTTTTAGTAAAATGTGTATATATATTTTAATCAGATTAAAAAATAAAATGTTACATATTTTTTTAGAAAAAAGACATTTACATTTAGTGTTGAAAACATTTTTATTTATTTCCTTTTTCAACAGTTTAACACAATATTTTAATTACAAAATTTATAAATGTGTCTTTTACACATAATTTTGAATTTGAAATTAGTTCTTAAAAATATAGTAAGCTTTCATGAACAAGCGTCTTATTTAAATAATAATGAAATGTTATGCAGTCGCTAATTAGTTAGAGTGTCTTCAAAACAAGAGTTTTTTTCATTTTTCATTACATTTTGAGGGCCCAACAGTAAATAAAATATAAAACATCGACTTCTTTAAGTCTCTACAGTTGTACCTGATATACTATTTATGAATCACTCTTATCAAGAAGCCTTCTTTTTCAACATAATCTTTTAGGTTAACGTGTTGCAAAACAAGACAGTTTAAACAAAAAAATGAAACAGAGTTCAGATTTAGGATTTTTATTTAAATTAAGGACAATATTGTGTAGCTTAAAACATTCAGGTTTCTACATCAACAAAACTCAACAAAAGAGCTCGTATACACCCCCTCACAAACTGACCTAATATTCCGAGCAGATGTTTACCAAATCACACAAGTGAAATTACCCAAATATCCCTCATCTTGGGTTTTCCGGTCACTTTTAGCCTCACAGGAAACAAATGTTTAGCATTGCACTGTTCGAAAACGTATCCTTACTTTGGTTCGGATATTTGACGTTTCGGATATTAAACGTTCGGATAAACGACGTTCTACTGTACAATATTATTGAATTCATTGCATTGTTATTGTATGGAGGAGGGCGTGATAAAATAATAATTGAAAATTGAGTCGCAAATATTGAAAGTTTGAGAAGCACTGCAATAGCTACTATTATCGAGCTTTTTATCGACTGAACCTGGTTTGCGGTCCTACGTTCTATGGGAACTATGGGAAGTCATCCGCATGCTGCTCACTATCTTTCTTCTGAATTTGTCGGCCAAAAATAATTTTTGTGTAATATGCTATTCATATTTTAATCTACATTCGAGATACAATGCTTGATATTTAATAAGTTTGAGATGTTTTCATTTAAAACGTAATATAAGTAAAAATATTTTAATGCATCCAATTCCATCAAGTTAATTTTAACGAAAACATCTTAGATTACATCCAAATATTTTAAATTTCTGTTTCACAAATAATCAAGTAGTAGTTGTTAATATCTGCTAAACATATTCTGAAATATCGTAGAATAGCGAAACAGTGTTCAAGACTTTTCCTTCTTAATCAATTTCCTTAGAGCATTTCATCTCGTTTTGAAAATTATTTTAATTAAAGAAGATCGACCTTATCCAAGGTACTGTAATTTGACGGGAATGCTTACGAATTCAGGAAAATTCTCATTACAAATTTTTCAGAGAAAAAATATAACCAAAATGCAATTTCGAAAAAAGTAAATTTCATGTTATTTTCCCTATTAACTCAAAATTAAGCTCATAAATATTTTTGTATCTTTAAGAGTGGAATGGTCTTGATTTAATAAACATGCGTGTTATAAACTGAGTATTAACATTATTTGTTATATAATTTAGTAATTTTTTAAACATGAATAAATGAAAAATATTTCTAGTTTTTGCCAGGAATTTTACTTTTTGATGTTCCTGTTTATTTGATTTCGTCTTTGACTAATGTAGATAGGTATTTTTTTTATGTGAATTTCATATATTTAATGAACTTGATTATATTGAGTAAAAATAAATAAAAATAGAAATTATACAATATATTGAGTTTTCTATTTTTACATACTAATATAAATTTCTAATAATTATAGATAGTTATTAAAGGGGTTTAAAAGGAGTAAATCGTTATTATTGTGCTATGTCACGGTGTTTGAAAGTACTGTGCATAAGAATGTATACACTGTAAATAGGTTATATTTTTTAAAAACTTAACACATATTTTTGGATGTGTAATAAACATTAATAAGAATTAAATGTATCGCAAAAAATATGATTTTACTGAGAAGTAATGAAATGGTTATATTTTAATTGGTTGTGTATTTTAACAATCATCATTTTATTTACGTATTTTTATTTCATCCAAAAAAGAAAAAAATGTTTCTTAAAATGTTAGTCACAAAAAGGGTTTAACTATTTTTCCATTTTACGAAATAACACAGGGACATAAGAACTTTCTTTTGAATTTAAAGAAAATCAATATTTATTCTAATATAAATCGTCTAATGTGAATGGTTTTAATATTTCTAAACACGATGTTCAACTAGTATACAAATCTCAGCTCTTGTTATCTAGAATTTAATAAATACAAGGGATAAAAGTATAAATAAGTGAAAAGTGCCTGAAAATTATGAAATAAAGAACATACATTTCTTCTATTTTAAAAACTTTCTTGTACGTCAACAAATATACTGCAATTTTTTGGATAAAACAGGGGAAGTATTGAATATACGATTATTTACGATAAAGGTTTTCAATGACTTTATTTTCTAGCTTTAAAAATTTCATCTTTACTTGAATTAATGCAAAACATTAATCCTACATAATGAAGTGCTAAATTCTACCCATAGTTTTACATTTTATTTGTATTATAAAATTATTTTCGGTCTCTAATTTTTGACGAAAACTTGACCATGAAATAACGAAGTTTCTTGCAAAGAGCCTTTTTGTATTTTTAAATGCTGCGTTTTTAAACACCCAGTCCATGAATCCGAGTAAAAACTTCAACAAATACCGCAACAATAAATAATAATCAACAACAAAAAACTTTAAAAATATCTAAATCAGGGGTACTCAACCTTTTTCCCCTACTGGGCCGCATACGTATGTCAGCCATTTCCGGCGGGTCGCATATACATATGTTAACTATTTCACGCAGGCCGCAACATAAGGTTAAACGGATGGGGGTGGGGAGAAATGCTTTAGATCAAGATAACACAAGAAATTTAAAATGTGGAAAATTGATCAAAATATTATAACTCCTGTTTTGCTTTTTTTAATTATTATAGTTTTTTTTATTTTTGTCACTAACACTAAATTAAAAGAATTTAAGAAATGCTCCTTCACAAATTTTGCATCAGTAAACGGTTTCATATGATTGCCAACAATATAGTAAACTTCATAGGATGTCTTTGTTACTGTTGTGGCATTACCACTGACAAAACACTTTATTGCTATTGCAAAGAATATTCAATAAAGCCTATATACATCTCTTGAAAGAGATCTTAGTGAGAAAGTGTCATTGGATGATTCCTGTTCACTGGTATTTTGAAATACAGCACTTTCGAGACAAATCAAACGAGTACTGATTCATGTTTGTCTTTCATAACAAAGCAGTCAACCTCGAAATCGCTCGAATATTCTTCACTTGCAATGTATGAAGGATTGTTAAAAATTATTTCGAACCATAAAATTGTCGCTACTCTAATGTTGTCTTCACTAACCGTAACCGTTACAAATAGAAAAAAAAGAATATCTATTCACAGCCGTACGACATCGACAGCAAAAAAAGCAAAATTGATATACTTGATTTCTCAACCAAAGAGTTTCTCACCAAATTTTTAATACATTGTTCTTAAATAAGTGACTTTCTAAGAGCAATAGGTCATAACAGGATCACTTAAAAAGGCTCAGTGGGCCGCAGGTTGAGTATCGCTGATCTAAACCGTAAAAGATAATGCATTACGAGTCTACAGAACAGAATCATAATAATTTCCAACTAAGCTTTCAACATTCATTCCAGTATCAGTGAAACCCTTCATATCCCAGGTGCTCTTTTATGTTCCTAAATAGCTACTTTTATATCCCTTTTGAATCGAAATGTCATTAATTGTATAGCTTTGGTGGAGTGTGGAAGAATTTTATTAATGTTCTCTCTTTGGAATTTTTTCGAGTGAGTAGAATTTCCTTCAACGGTGATATTTGTGGTAGCAGCAAATTGATAAGTCGCGTGTACAACAAGCAATTTGAAGCACGCACTACATAGCTCTGTACGCAATAGCTGTCTTCGCGCTACAGTCAAGGGCGATATTAGCTGGATTTCCTTCTATTTTTTCCTACAAAAAGTCCCTTAACACGCGATGTCGCTAAGGTAGAGAAACTTTTCAAAGTAGGTCGTGGGACTATTTGCACCATGGTGGATTTTTTGTTAAGGAATTCACGATTGCTTGGAAAAGTTCTTTTTTATTTAATTTCAACATTAGAAATATACGCAACTTTTTCTTTTCAAACGGGCTATCTTTTCTTGACAGTCTTAAACTTTCTACGCTTGGACTGATTTTCTCCCCAGATAATGAGACTTTTTGAAAAGTGAAAAATAGGTAATCAAACAAATACTTTTTTAAATATTCTGCATGGTGCATTTTTTGTATCGATCTCTTGAACTAAGAGCACTGGAAAGCGACCTTTTAAATAGTTTGTATAGTCTTTAAAAGTTAAAGATCAAATTTGTTAACTTAAGTTAAAAGTTTACTGATTCTTTTAAATTAATATATTTCAATACAATTTGGATCTTACCAGTTTAGAGATACAGTCGTATTATACTATATATATATAGCTTAATAATTTTATATAACTGCTTGTTTACTATTTTTCCTGTTACGTTTTTTATTCTGTACGTTAACAAATTTTCAGGTAAATTCTTAAATCCATGTTTTCTCTTCGTCAGTGTATATTTTTGTTACTATTTCCCTTTATTGAATATTCGTTCATATTAGTTTAATAGCTAACAGTTTATTTGCATGTGCAGATTTTAGCACAGCTGTTTTTAAACCATGCTTTATATTCCTCAATTTTCTTTCACTATTACGTAACAATTTTCTGCTAGAGAGGAAATCTAGGATAATGTAAAGCAAGATTAACCCTACTTTACTGTCCTAAGTAAGTGATATTTTAGAAAACGCAACAATTTTCCCATATATATATATATATAGAGAGAGAGAGAGAGAAAGAGAGAGAAATATGAAAAATTATTCAACAGATTTATTATAGCTATTCTAAGAAAGCAAAGAAGAAAAGTCAAATGAAACAGAAATTAAAATGAGAGGCAAGCAAGTCAGAAAGCATTTCCAAGCTTAAGATTTAATATGTATCGTTATGCTTGCTTGATGATGCCAACTTTCTCTTTTAGGGACTTTATAGTCTAATATGGAAATTACTAAAAAAATTACAGAAAATGAAATTTAAAATAATAAGTTCGTTAAAAGTTATTTGAATATTTAAAAGTATCTAAGTGTTATAAAAGTAAATAAAAAATAAAGGTACTCACAAGTGAGTTTAAGAAATGAAGCCCATAACCATAACATAAGTACACAAGCCCAAAGCAATCAAGTACTTATAAAGAGACATTAAACACATGAAAAGAAACATGTCACCGTTACAAGAACGCTAAGGAGACACGAGACCTGGTGGTTATTACTTGAGTAAAATCTTTAAAGTTTGTAAGTGTATAAAATGGTCCATAATGTACGTCAGAAAGTGTAATATGTGAAGAAAAAAAATCGTTATCTTCATAGTTAGACCACTTCTATGTGGACTGTGCAATTTTGTTGTTGTGTGTTGGATTGAAAAGCAACCGTAATTTGGAAGGAAGTAACACATGTAAACAATAGCAAAATAATTTCTTAATATTTTTTAACTATTTATTTTACCTATGGATAAATATATATACTGAAAGGTCTGTTTCACACTGTGGAAAGGTTTCTTTTTTCGATTTTAAAGTACATTATTTTGTATTTCCTCTAAAAAGGACTTGTTCAAACATGTAAGTAAAAACCTTTTTTGGATGATATTAAGAGAATCTGCAGAAGTTAGCAAAAACTATTGAAGAAGAGATATATTTTTCCGATAATATATTTGACGCTGATAAGGCAAGACTTTAATCGAAAGAAAATACCTGACCGTTGTTACATCGCAAAAGATTTTAGAAAAATGATAGCGTATATAAGGAAAACAAGGATCGAATAATATTATTTTTGTAGCAATGTATCAGGAGATAGGATGTTCAAATTTCTCGTGATAAATCGATTTTAGGAGTACGTGCAATGAAAGACAAAAACAACTGCCAATGCAATGAAGAGTCCGCTTGGAAGCCTGGTTGACATTAACTAATTTTATAGATTGGTTCAACAATTGCCTTGTACGTAAAGTGTTTTTAATGGAATAATCTCACGATTTTATAGTTTTATTAACTATTGATAATGCGCCTCGTCAACAACTGTTAGAATATTCACATATTAATGTATTTTTTCTACACAATGAAATAAGGCTTCTTGTGGAACTCCAATCAAAGGCATAACCACAGTTTTTTCAATTTTGTATTAAGTGGACAATTTGTGTACACATACATACATATATAAATACTGAAAGAGATATATGCACTTATATAACTTTTTTACATAGTCTTTTTTTTATGCCCTTCGAAAGTTTGTGTAAAGTGGCAAGAAGGATTCGATTTAAACAGCAAAATAGAAGATGAAGGAGATAGGAGATGTTATCCAAAACTTCCAAAAGTTATTAGAAAAAGGTTATTTAATTAAAAAAATACAATAAAAAAGTGATACAAATAATTTCTATAAGGATTCATATCCATGAGTATTTACATTTATATGTTAGCCATTGATACTTTTAACAACATAACATTTATGCTTTTAATTCCTTCCTCAGTGGCTCGACAGCCTGGGTTGGGCCTCGGCCTTCTCAAGCCTTTACCACAGGCCAGCCACCTTCCTGCCAGTGTTCTCCAATTTTTAGTTCTGAGAACAAGGAGATCTTTTTAGGCCATCAATCCATCTTAGAATTCGCCTGTCTTGTCTTCTTGTGCTAATTGATAGGACATTGAAGACTTTTTTAGTGGTACGGTCTTCATCCATTCTGACAACATGTCCTGCCCATTTAATTCATTGTATTTTGACGAAATTAACGATGTCATGTTCTTTACATGAGTGATGGAGCTTCCAGTTTGATCTTCTTCGCCTCGTTCCATTTTCTTGAATTCCTCCAAAAATAAGTCTTAAAATCTTCCTTTCTTAGATACTTATCATGCTCTCATCTGTTTGAGACATGGACCAAGTTTCACATGCATGAGTTAATACTGATCTTAAAAGACTTTTATTCCATAGAACCTTTGTTTTTCTTTTGATAAAATTGGATTTCATATATTTTCGTATTCCATTAAGACATCTATTAGCCATAGTAATTCTCTTTTGGATTTCAGTAGTACAACCGTTCCTACTGTTAATTTCAGAACCTAAATAAGTGAAACTGACAACACTTCAAAATTATACTCTTCAATTTTAAAGTGGTAATTTTTAATGCATGATTTAGTACAAGGCATGTATTTAATCTTATTCTCATTGATTTTAAGTCCTCCTGAGGGCCTCTTTCACTAAAGATAAGAAGGTTTGTCTTAGTGTGGTGGGTGTTCGAGAAACAAATCAATGTCATAAGCAAAAGCCAACAATTGTATCAGTTTATTAAAGATATCTCCTCTGGTATTGATGTTGGAATCTCTTAACACTTTTTTCTAATTCTAGATTATAGTAAAGGCATGATGCCTTCGAAATTTAAAATAAAATGTATATAAGTTTCGGTCGATAACTTATTAAGAATACAAAAATATTGTCTCAAAAGAAGATATAAGACTTTGAAATTAAACTGCCAGGAAGAATATTAATTGCGCCACTGCTTTTTGAATAAAAATCATATTTCTTTGGAGTAAGTTGATCAGAGTTGGTAAAATAGCTCTGTGCTAGTTGCAATGATGTACTGCACGTGCCGATCTTTGTCTGGTAACCACGTTTTGGTTAATTAATATATATTATAATGTGTCGGAATGTAAAAAGTGAAATCTTTGACATTTTTAATGACTTTTTGCATGATGTCATATTGATAATATGCTCACATGATATCATATTAATGTGATCATATTTACATGATGTCATATTGGTCATGCACTCATATGATATCATACTGATATGATCATATTTACATGATCTCATATTCTTCACAAACGTGCTTTTGAAAAGAGATATGATTAGGGAAATATTTATTATTAAGTTTATTCAAATGTCATAAATGAATGATAAATAAACAATAAATTACAATTGTTTACTTTCATTCAAACATGGAAAGAGTAACTCTATTTGTATAAAATTTATCAGTAACCCAACTACAATTAAACTCAACTGTAGAAAGAATTTTATTTAATATATTTTAAACACATTTAATACCTTTTAAATACATTATGATAAATCTATAGTCAATATAAAGCACAATTTTATTAATTTAATTCTACATTACTCCTTAAAAGCCAAACGACTTTTTTCAGTAAATAATGCAATTACATTTAAAACAAGCTTTCATTCAGAAAAAATCAGAACAAACTGGATTTTATTTATTTTTTATTAACCTTTTAAAATGTTTACTTAATCCCTAAGCAAACAAGAAGCTCTTTCATTAGTTCTGAATACATCTCAATTTTAGTTGCATTTACTTTTCCAGTAATCAATTTTTACCACCATCCAAATTTTTTATTTCTTTTCTTTGCTTCGAATATCTTTTAAGTGGAATTGGAATATCTGGGATGTTAAAAAATATTTTTTTTTTATTTATTCTATAAAAATTAAAACAGCGAGGCTTGAATTTAATTGGATTAATTACAAAACAATTTTCTGTGTACCTAAGACAACTCTGCATGACAGAACGAGAAAAAGTTGAACAAAGATCTTAAGATATTGTTTGCATTGGTGGGTAATATTGCAAGTAGCATATTTCCCTAATTTATCTAATTACTTTTTTGAGAGATAAAGAACTTTAAATGCATGTTATATCGTTTTTTTCTCTGTTCTTTTTAAAAATGTAGTGGTAAATATCTCCAAGACTAAGAATGTGTGTGGTTAGATCATGGTAACATTTAAAAATTTATTCAGAAGAAAAAATACGAATTATAAAATGCGTAGAAGTAACCTTAATAAAAGTAAATATCAGTAATAACGGCTACTGAAATATTTTTTAGATTTGACTTTCTTGTTTACGAATCATACTTTAGTTTATTTTTATTAGTATCAATTGCATTATTTTCATTCCATTAAGTAAAAATCCTTCTTAGAGATTTTACAAAGTATATGAAGTAGAAAAAAAAATAAGGATTATTTTTAATTTAGGAAAGGAATCTCCGAAATGTTTTAATTGTTCTTTAATACTTCAATTCAAAACGACCTTTACAAAACGTTATAAAATATAAGACAGTCTTTATGATATTCCATTTAAACTCGCTGCTTTTTATTTATTAATTAATACTTTTTTTTCTGTATTAAATACTACAAAATCTTTGCGTGCAACAATTCATTAATTTTTTTTTATAAAAAATCTTGAATCATGTTTTTTTAAAATTATTTTCTGGTTAATCATTGACATTTAACAAAACGGAGAATTAAACTATTAAAAAAACAATCTATATTATTTAGGTTATTTTTCCAAGAAATATTTTTTTATGTCTGTGTTAACAAATATCTTCATCTTGAATTGATTGAAATTTCAGTATACACTCCTTTTGTATATATATATAATATAGTAGACTCTCGGAAATTCAAACCTTCGATAATATGAACCTCTCGCTAATTCGAAGTACATGCTCAGTCCCCACAAAAACTCTTGATATTTTGAATTAAAACAATATGTTTTGGTATACTCAATATTTCGAAGCAAAACCTGTGGCCGGCCAGAATACAGCCCGTTATAATTCGAAGTGGTCTAATAAAACTCTCGACAATTCAAACACTCACTATCATGTAGAGTCCGGTAGCAAACAGTTTGGAGCTTACATATTTTGTACTGTAGTGTCTCTGCTTGTCTCCCCTGTAACATAGCCACTTTGATGACCATCGGAGGTGACTCCGATAATTGACATAAGCTAAAGTGTCACTAAACAAACTACGCGATTTTTTCCTTCAAAATCATGCTGATGCGGACATTTTCAAGCTTTATTTATTCTAAAAAAATATACTGACAAAGTTAGATTGAATGCCATAAAACAAAAAATGATAACAGATTTTCGACAAAAAATATGTACAAAATTTATTCTTTTAATAGTTATTTTTAATAAATAAATTAATTGTTTTAATACAAGACTTTTAACTTCTGTTTAATCTTTATACTGTATATGTACTTTTTAAAAATACTTTAAAATAAGTTTATACGTACGTACAAAATTGTTGTTTTATTACATAGTTTCAAATTTAAATGTGTTAGAAAAAAATTTCTCTTCGTGTACTTCGGGAGTTTATTCCTACCCTCTTCATAATTCGAACTCTTAATAATTGGAAGTTTTTTATTGGTCCCTTCAACTTCGAATTGTCGAGAGTTGACTGTACATACATAGATTGTGCTTAAAAATTATTTCAATGGAAGGAAATTTTAATATTGTACAATACATTATATATATGAGTGTGTGTGAATTTGCAAATCTATTAACATGGTATTATATATATTTACGTTATCATTCATCCTTTGAATTCTAAATCATTTTGTTTTTTACTGCTTTATTTTACAGAATTAAATTTATATCATCGATTTTTCAGTGTTTATTTTGATTGCGTTGAGTTACAGAATCGTTTGTGTCATCTGATAAATTCTTGAGACTAAGAACCCCAGATCCAGATTTTTATATCCTCACAAAATAAAATTTTCATGACAAGTTGATTTAATATATTTTTTTGCATAATCATATTGAAATGAAACTTAAATAAAGTACTTATTTTCCTTGATATTTTCTAATTTATTTTATTAGCATACTACTAATACTAAAAACATAATTTAAAAAAAATATTATACTTCTTTTTTATTTCTTTAATTCCAAAATTAATTCTTAATGTTTAAAACTATGATTTATATTCTTCGAAAAAGGTCAATGGTATGGCAATAAGTTTTATGAATTTATTCTCTGTTCACGTAGTTCTCCTTTCTAAGCGTATAATTATTTCCATGATGACAAAAGCACATCCATCAAAATAGAATAGAGCTAAATATTAATCACTTTGACTGAAATATTACGGTGGTATCGTTAGCATAATGAATTCATTTATAATAATGTAACGTCCATAGCACAGATTACACATCAAGATAAAAAAAAATAACAGTTAACATTAATTTTCATAATTAACAGGAAAATTAATTTTCATATCGTAAGAAAATTAGCTGTTGACCCCAGAGGTCCACGAACCGCAGTTTGAGAACTGCTGGTCTATAGTGCGTAGTAAGTTTAGAACACATCGCTTAAAACTGTTTTTAGACATTAATATTACATTTATTTTTTATAGGTTTTAGAATTATATATTATAATATAATTTAATAAATGTTTCATGAAATTTCTGGTAACTTAGAAATATATTCACACTATTATGGGAAAACCATATTTGAATTGTTTCATAATTTGGAATTTCAATAAGATAGTTATTTTTAAACAAAATATTTAAATACTTTTTGTGTTTCTTACAACCTTATACGCTATTGGTTCATTATTAAATTCCTTTTTGAAAAATAATGCGCATGTTAAATATGTTGGGGCTCAAAACCCGTACCTTAACGTGATGTTTAAATTTGGAGAATGGAATGCATCTCTCACCATATCACCCACTCGTATCAGAAATAAGCGATATCCCCCATGAATAACTCTCGGTTTGCTTTTAAATTTGGTGTTCTAAGGGTTCAATTATCAATTAACCCTCCGTTAGACGTGTGAATATCTCAGATGCATAGTAAAAATAGTTTCGGAGCAGTTTCCCACGGTGGGTTGGAACACGCCTCTCCTTCTTCTATCTGCCTTTCGTCACTCGGTCTAGGATTCAGTGTCGAGAACGAGGGAGATTTCTTCATATTTTGGACGGCAGGGGCTATTGAATCTGATAGATGCCGCGTATAATTCGAAACAAGTATTTTGTAACTTCTGTTTGACAGGTTTTTTTTTTGCTGGGAGTTGTCACGTGATTAACCAAAGAGAAGTCCTGTGCCTAGCCAGTGACTGTATTTTATTCAATCCTCCTGTAGCTGGAATAAACTCCCAAAATATATATATATATGAATCAAAATCACTCAGATCCTCTCGCGCATATATAGGAAATCTAGATCACGATCTTTTGAAAGAGCTCCTACGAAGCCAGTCTGAGTGTAACATTTACATGCATCGTTCATTTTGACACAGTATTGAAGAAAAATCTGATATGCAACGTCCTATTCACGACGAAAAACTAAGAGAAACGTCACCAGGAACTTGGAAAATAAGGTACTGTACCCTCTTATCAGGCCCTTGAACCTTGTTTGGGTGGTTTGTGAAGACTGCAACAAGGCATCTTAAAATGTAAACAGTAATGATACGGGTGATAACTATTATCTTTTTGATATTTTTTTCTTATAAGTATCTCAATTCCTGATTCTATTTTAAATATTATTTTATGTTAAATATATTTTAATGTCAAATATTTCCAATAAAATGATTAAACCATCTCCAAAAGTAAACATTGGGTGATGCATCTGAGCGATGCCGCGCCTATGGATGGAACTTTTATTAAGCGCGCCAATTGGAGGGTTAAAAGTACGATAATGCTTTTGCTTATGAATTTCTGTGTTGATTCAATGTAAAGTTCAGTCATTTGATTAGAATAGTTTTTTTCCTTCCTTCTTTTCTCGTGATTTTTTATTTGACTTTTCCTTTAAGCATATGGATTTTTTCTCTTTAAACTAACTGATTGAGGTTGGATTTTCTTCTTTAATTTTTAGTAGAAGTTATTTTCAGGGTATATTATAGTATTTCTGAGTGCTTCTAGGTTGTTATTAACTTTGTATTATTCACAAAAGCATTTCTGTTGAAAAAATGAAAACTTCATTGTGGTAAAAAGCTCTTATCTTCTGTTATATAACTATTTGGGTTTTTTCTTGTCAACTGGAACATCTTATCAAATACCAACAGCTGCCTGTGATTGAAAATTTATTGTTAAATCCACTTGCCGAATAATCTGTAAAATTTTCCGCTTGTAAGAGGAATTTCTTTGTAAAATATTTTTAAACTTTATTTTGAAAGCTGCTGTCTGGAAAGGCTGGCGCCTGCGGTATTATTGGGAGTTTAGGGTTGATAGCCTTTTCGAAAGGTTGGCTTTAAGCAATTTGGGGGGGGGGACTCACAATTCGGAATAAATAGTTTTCTCGTTTATTGTACTTCAAAGTAACGTAAAAATAATAAAAATACTTATATTTTCAAATTTTAATCTTAAGACGTATTTTAAAATGCGGAGCAATAAAGGTTTCACATTTTAATTCAACGAAATGCAATGAGCTTTCTTCAAACGAACAGAAAATAGGGACAAATATCTATATTATATTTATACCCGTATAAATACAATCTAAGTGTTTGGACGAAAAGATAAATTCTGTTGATGTATCTCGCAGAAAATGCAGTATTGTGCAGAGCATAAATTTTTTTGTGTTTGCTGTCTCTTGGTGAATTTTTCAAATATGAATATATTTGATGTTGTGTTTGAAAATATTTGATTTTTAGTTCATTTTGTCAAATACAATTATGGTGTATATTTTTCTCTATTGGTTGTTCTCCTTTGAATATACATTTAAAGAGAGTTATGAGAGAAATATACATGTGTCGTTGGGTGGGTGTTAGATAACTTTTCTTTATGTTAAAATATTCTAATTTAATTATCTTTTTCGTGAAATATTCATTTTATTAATAATGTTTAAAAAAACTACATGTGTATTATATGTTACATTTTAATATAAATATGGTAAAATCTGTTTTCTGATGTTTTGGTGTTCTTATTTGCACAATTTATTTTAATTCCATACTTAAATTCATAGGCTTTGAAGTATTCACTTAGAGATTTGATTGAATTTTTAAATTTCTATTCAATTTATTGAATTCTTAGATAATACACATAAATTATAGTTTGAAAAAAGCTAAAAAACACCCTTTCTAATTGTTGTTGGAGTGTCCATGATGTGCAGATTAAAAAAAAAGCTTTAGATCGCTGTGAAACTGTCGAAGTTGTAACTTAATCTTTCAGTCACCAAATCTGAAATGAGATCTGCAATTAGTCGCCAGATGAGGGATGGTATATAAAAATGGGAAATCGTTTATCCTGATGATCCTGATCAGGACAATGAAACAAAATTATTAAATTATTGTATTGTCATCGGTCCTGGACAAGGGAGCAAAATTTATAATTAATCTGACCTTTTAAAGTGGGTGAAATTTGAGTTCAAAGATTTCATTACATTAAATTTAGACGAGAACATAATACAGTATAGTAATCCCCCGAACTTACGCTATAGGTGGGACTGAGTGATAAACGCGTAAGTCAAATTCGCGTAAGTTGGGGTATATTTCGGCATATACATACGTGTAAAACTTTTTTTGCTGGGGCCGTAGGTGAAAGAAAAATAATAATTTAGAAAATAAATTTTTAATAAAATCTGATAACACACATACAAAATCTCAAACCGAAGTTATTTTGATCTAGAAGGTTTCATAAAATCTAACAAGTAGTCTGTCGGCTCAAAGATTTATTTTCTCCCGCAAAGTTTCCTCGTTGAATACTAATAATTACTTTTTTTGTTGTTGAAAAAATTGCTCATCGTTAGAGCTCGTTTTCTAATTTTTGTAACCCTTTCTTCCATTGAACTGAATGAGACCTTCTGTCAAATTCAATTTTCTTACTGAACTGGGTCTAATGACACAAGTTCTTCAATGTCTTACTCGTGCATTTTTATGAGCTTGCAGCGATTCCATCTGTATAAGCCAGTAACTACCTCCGCACTGTGGTGGTCATCTTGATGTAGTGGCCATGTTACTGGGCTACGAACCCACAGGTCGCGGTTCTAATCCACCTCATTGGTGACCCTGGCTGAACTCAGAAAAACGCAACCTTCTGAACTGTCGTGGCGCCATCTATCCACCGCAAATTCAACCAAAGCCGACGCAATCTTCAAGCCGTCACATGGTGACGCAACCAGCAAAGGCCGTCACGCACGAATGACGCAACTAGTGACGCAGCAGCTAACACGCTCGATAGAACAACTACATCGTTCGTTCGCCTAACCTCCAACTCACTGGTAGGGGAGTATGCAGAGATTCCATCTGTATAAGCCGGTAACTACCTCCGCACCACGGTGATCATTTTGGTGTAGTGGATAAGTAACTCGGCTTCGGATCCAAAGGTACCTGGTTCTATACTCCGGATAAGTGCCCCACATCAAACTCATCAATTGTCAGCTCCTGATTATGGGAATCCAACAGTTCTTGAACACCATTACTATACACTTCTTAATTTATTTGACTGGTAAGAGCAACCACTTTTCAAATCACATTACCAATTTCAACAATTTTACCATTTTTCCCCCCTCAAACAAAATATGAATCGACGAGATTTGAAAATCGCGCAACTCCAGTTTCGCGTAAGTCGAGGTATTACTGTATAGAAATGTATCTATTTTAAATGCCTTTTATGAACAAGAAAAAAGGGAATGTTGAAATGTCTAGTAGAATCATTACTAAAAAAATTCAGAAAATATTTGTTTTAATATTTAAAGAATAATGTGTGTTTTTAAACATTGTAAGAATTTAGTTCGGTTTTATAAAAATAAAATTTTGACTTAAAACTAAAATTTAGAAATTAAAATAAAATGGAAGGTCTGACTTAGAATATTAGAAAAAATTAAAATATTGTAAAAATAAAGAAGAAAAATTCACATTCATTCCTTGAAATTACTGTTGTTTTTTTTGATAAGTTGTAGAATATCGGTATAAAAAATTTCAACATTATTCCAAAATGGATTCCTTCTTTTGGGCTTGATTCTTAAGGGAACTTTTTTTTCAAATAGTTAGAGATTCTAATTACACTTTTGAATTTTTAAAACATGTAATTTCGGTTTCCAAGCTGTCCATCGGTGAATAATTGCAAACGCATACATCTATACTTATAACCACCGCAATAAATATTTCGTTAATCCTAAAAGGCTTATCAGGTCTCAGAAAGCAAAAATTTATAAATTGTATCTTAGATCTCGCCAGCAGATTATTTATAATGAAAGTGTGTCGTTTCATGCCCATGAGTAGTTCCTTTTATGTGTCTTTTGAGTCGAAATGCCATTAGTTGTATTGTTCTTTGTATAGTGTGGAAGAATTTCACAAATACTCGTATTCTCTTTTGGAACATTTCAAATGAGTGAAACTTCCAACGAAGGTGATATTTGTGGCAGCAAATTGATAAGTCGCGTGTACCCAGGTAATTTACAGCACGCTTTACACCGCTCCATACGCAACAGCTGCGTTCGCACGGTGGTCAAGGGAGAAATCAGCTACATTTCTTTTCTTATAGAAAAATGTCTAGACACGCGATGTCGCAGAAATGTAGGCATGTTTAAAAATATACGCGATAAGACTATGCGAAGCTTCAGTTTTTCCAGCGAAATTAACATCTGCTCCTTATGGCTCTAAAATGTGTAGTGTAAAGTAAAAATGTAAAATTTTTGTTTCAAAACTAAAATTAGTGTTTTATATTATTAATGTTTTATTAAGTTCATGCAATAACATGTTTATTTACTTAATATTAAATTCATATATTCACTTAGGAGAAATAAAATAATGATGTTAGATTTATTTTGATTAAATATTTAATACCTTTCTAAGAACATATCAACTTTCAGACAGTTTTATAGTATATGTACAGTATGCATTCTTTTAATAATTATTTTTAATACATAAATATATTCTTTTGTGCCGGGTCTTTTAACTTATGTATAGTATTTATACTGAATAATATGTAATTTTTAAAAGTACTTTAAAATAATTTTATACATATGTATAATTGTTGTAGTATTACATGGTTACAAATTCAAATGTATAAGATCTAAATTATATAAATATTAATATTAATATTAATATTAATATATATATACATATATATATACATAGACATATTTGTATACATATACATATATATTTACATATACATATATATATATATATGCACATAAATTCTAATTCTGCTTAAATTATCTGAAAAGTGAAGCCTTAAGTGTCCAAGTAGCATTTCCAACAACGATAAATATAAATACGACAGGAATAAAGAAATAATACAACACACTGTTCCGCAAGGAGCAGAGAAATATTAGCACGACATGTCTTTAAGTAAAATCTCGTTGAGGGCGTTCTTTATCCTTTCATTTGTGCAAGTGTTAATCCCCCCCCCGTCATCCTTAAACCTTGCTTTCTAGATTTAGTTTTTCTTTGAGTTAAATGGAGGGGGATGTGGTAGCTGAGTGTCATGATTGCAAATTTCTGGTGGGCGTTGTTTCTTTTAAGTGGTTTCAAGTCCTGAGTCTGGCGAAAACCTCAACCACGTAGATCTGATGCAAAGTATTGTCTGTCGAGACTCAAAATTGGTGGTATTGAACCTTGAAGAGTTGGGCAGTATTTTATGAGGGTCATCCTCGTCACTGAACAATATTATTTGATTCACCGCTATTAGCCCTTGTGTTTAATCTGTAGCACGATAACAGAATGCAATTAATCTGGTGTGAATGATATTGGGCAATTAGGTTTCAAAATTCATTGTTTTACAATTTTTAGCTAAAAGGCATTTATATATATTATTTTTACTCATTTTTGAATACCGTAAAATCCGGTGTATAACTTGCACTTTTAACATAAAAAATTAGATCGCAATTCACAAGTGCGCGTTATATGCCTGGTATTAAAAATGATAGCTTAAAAATTAAAACGAGAAAAGCATAAAAAGAAAATTAGACTTCTACAAATAGCTTGATTTCTTTGAAAGTGGTGTAAGACCATTTTATATTATATGGAGACATTTACCAATTTCAAAATAATTATATTTGTAATTTCATTAACAACGTAAATTTACATTGACAAAATGATGAAAACATTGAAGGTTTTCTCTTATAATAGATTGCAGTTAATGTTACAATTAACTAACTTTTTTGCCAAAAGTGGACTTACACCACTAACAAAGAAAACGGCTCATATATCGAAATACTGTTTATTTTAAAGTTACGAATTGTTTTAGGAACTTAAAGAGTTGCGGCTCTAGAAAAGTACTATATTTTCAAAAGCCAGAAATATATGTTTTTTTCAATGGGGCTGCGCATATTAGTATTTTAAACTTTTGCAGACCTAGTAAATTCCCTAGGAGCTGGTATCACTGTTCAGAGCGCTGCACCATATAGGCGATACCAATTACAGAAAGCAATTTTGATGCCCAGTTTCCTCCACAGAGGGAGGCACCTGAGCCCTTGACGATGCGAATGTTGTACTAGGATTTAATTTTGCCGAGAGCATCCAAGCCACACAGACACTCTAAGGATCTTCATATGTCGTATAATCAAACGACATGGCCGCTGTCGATTTTCTGCATCAAAAAAATCCACCGACTCGGACCGGGATCGAATCCGCACCCCTTTACATCAAATGGCACCCCTTTACATCAAAATTAGAAAATGCAGCTTGAAAGTATAGGTGCGCGTTAGATGCTGGATTTGACGGTAAGTAGAATCTGGCATTTCCTTCTAAATCAGGGGTCAGCAACCTATGGCACGTGGTACAATTCTCCGTGGTACGCTATACTTCTCAACAAATTTGTCAATTTTTGAATGTATGGAAGTTGATAAAATTGTAATGGACCTTAATTTCCAAACATCTTAAGAATTATGCTCACTTACGGAATGACGAAAAAATCTGAAAGATAACACTAAAGCTAAATTTATAGCTTCTTTGTAAATTATTGGAAGTCATTGCTGGAGAGATTTAATCGGTTGAAGAGAGAACATTGCATGTACTTTCTGCTTTCCGCGCTTTTGGTTTTGCATATATCTAAGTAAAAAATCTTTCCACACATGAAAATTATTTCGAGTCCGCTAAGAAATTGTTTAACAACTGAATGCTCAAAATCGTGTCTAATTGAAAGTCACACATTATACTCCTGTTGTTGTTGTTGTTGTTGCTATTCCTCCAGGGTCTGACGAAGTCAGACAAGATCAATTAAATCGTTGACTCTCAAAAAGCCAGCACAAGAAAGGAATCCATGTAGATATCTTTGCTTGTGAGATCCATACAACGCATTGTGTGCTCCGGGAAAGCCTGGTGATCTTGACACCTTGCACAGATGGAGAAGATCTTGTTCGCTGAGAATGAAAGGCACTTGATGTGACCACTAGCAAGACGAGAAAGTGTAGTCTGGGAGCATCTATCACACTTGAGGGCTAGGGCCAATCCGGGTCTATTACCCGCATACCAATGATGAGTGAGAGGCGCTCTCCACTCTACCAAATTTTGAGATTTTTTTAAGGAGTATAATTCCTGATAGGTAAGGGCGGATGTAGAGGGGGTTGGAAGATTACAGCCCTCCTTTGCTAGTTTGTCCGCCACTTCATTGCCATAAAGTTCGACGTGAGATGGGATCCATTGGAAATGAATATCATGGTGTTGTGATATATGGTTTAGTTTGTGTAAGATGGAGACACTGGTTTTGTCGCCAACAATAAACCATTTGAAAAGGTGTTGAAGTGAACTACGGCTATCGGATTATACTCCTGATTTTGTTATATGGAAGTATAGCGGTGCAAGCACTAGGTTCGCATTGAAACTTTTATTTATCTTTTTATTTAACTATAATTAAGGGAGATACTTATATTTTTTGTTGTATCATTCTTACTTTTATAAACATAATTAAAAATATTTAATATATGTTAAAGTTAACTTTTCTTCTTTTTTGTTGAAGAAATAGTTACATTGTATGCTATTTCGTTAAATACTTTAAGCATTTTCTTTTATTTATGGAAAACTTGAATAGATGGAATCAGATAGAATATGCATCAACGTATTCATTTTCAGTTACTGGAAAAAAACTTAGATACTTCAACATCTTCAAATTCGTAATACATCAACTCAGTAACTATTTGTAAATCTGAGTACTTAATCACGTAACAAGGAATATTTTCCTCATTCTAACAATAAGAACACAGTGCCTTGTATTAATAATTGGATCAGAGAGAACAAAATTTTCTTCTGGAGAGAATTACATCTGAAAAAAGAAAAGCATAACTAACTGAAATTTCTTTACTTCATTATTAGTATTTTCAAGCTATTTAAAAAAATCTTATGTTGAAAAAAGAAATTATTTTTCATTTATTCTTAAGAAGTAATATCAATGATTTTTTGTTTTGTTTTGTGCATACTATTGATTTCTTCAAACCGTAGATTTTACGATTTTTGAATCACTTCAAGTGGCGTTTGAATACCCAAGACGAAAGTAAAGTTTTCCCCAGATCTATGAATACTTCGGATTGAAATATTTCCTATGCAATCAAGTAGAATCTACGTCAAAAATTGCATTATTATGAATAATAAAATTATGGAAATTCATTTCCGCTATCTCAATAGCTAAGCAGGTTAGAATTTTCCTAATTAAATTATGGGCATTAAAAATATTACTAATGAGAGTAATATTATTAATTATTTTATCCTTTTTACGGAATAGAAGATGAAGTGATAATATTTGGGTTTAAGAGGCAAATCATATAGTTTTGAATAACCCAGTATGAGAAATGGATTAATGTAAAAATATTGGCTACAAAGAAATTAAGTTATCTATGTAATTGTGTTAAGTTTTTGAGTGCATAAATTAAATCGTTATAATAAGAATATAATTTTCCTGTTAGAGCATAATTTTTGAAATAATCTTAAAAATTTATTGTATTGTTTGCATTTACAAATAACCACTTTGTAATTTTTTCTTTTGAAGTGCTTTAAACAAGGATGGTTCAATATTAGAATTCTGATAAATACGAGGGGATTCAATTTTTTGTTTTTCTATTCTACGGTTGATATTCTCAAAATATCATCAAATATATATTAAAAATAGTTCTTAAAATATTAATTGTAATCCACAAATCTGCTACTTAATTATTAGAAAAAAAGGTTCCTATAAAGGTTTATTAAGTATTTTGCTACAAAAAGCCTTTTAACAAAAATTAAATCTTTCTTCTGATATTTTAACGATCAAATAGTCATACATCGTTTCTCAAACAGGAATTTTATATATACATCAAAATTTTACAAATACGAAAAAGCTTTAAACGCAATAATTAGAAATCCATTTAGAAAGTTTTAAATTTTTTAAATTTTTAAGGAAATGCTTTTAAGACTGCGGTTAAGCTAACAGTTATTTATATATTATATATGTATGCTATAAATAGTTTCAAATTGAAAAAAAATATTTCTTAAAATAATCATGAAAAATATAATTGATGTAATATAGGAAAAGCGAACACGAATCAATTAAATCTCGTAAAGAAAAAAAAATATTGATAAAGAATGTGTGATAAACACAGAAATAAGTCCGAAGAAAAGGAATTATATTCATAGACTTTTTAAATGTAGAATTCATTGTTCCTGACAGCAAATTTAATTATTATTTTTGCGGTTTTATTAAATATAATATAAATACATTTTTGGACTTGTAAAAGAAATCTTCAACTCTTAAAAAATCGATCCAAATAGTTACACTAAATTTTGTTACAGATTAGATTTTATCTACTTGCCTTTGATACATGATTACTACTAACACTAATTCAGCCATTAAAAATTAACATACTAATTCAGCCATTTTTGAAAATTGTGCGTGGGATTTTGACATAACAAAAGTTTTAATAATTTTAAATTCAGCAGAATGTTCAGTCTGTATCTAATGAAGTTAAAATAAAAAAGTACCCAAAAAACTCAAATCACAATCCTAAGTTCAGGCAAAAAAGAGGAAATATACCTATAAAATAATTAAACAAGCCTTACAGTTAACCAAAAACTAATAATTAAAACAGTTTGAGGCATTCCCGGTTTAGAAGGCAATGTTTACATTTTTATTTGTCAAAGCGGGCTTGACACGTCAGCTGATTATTAATTGAAAAGTCATTTTAACACACTTCTAATTTGTGTAATAGCGAATACAATACATCTCTGAAAAGGCCATGAGTCAGAGATTTATAAATTCATCAAAAACCCCAAAACTACGTGTTTGAAAACTTTCAGGCTACTGACTCCTCCTGGAATTCTTACAATGCTCGGAAAAAAATGATTTTTAGTTAAAATAGTGAAAGGGTTTTAAAATACCCCCCCCCCTCTCTCTCTGTCTTAACTATTTTTCTTGAAAGTACTTGAATTTATTTTTTAAGATTTTAGCTGTTATTCTTCAATTTCAAATTTTTTTCCCCTTTGGTTTTCCGAATTTTTAAGAACAAAGTCTTTTCTTCATGTAGTGGCAATGAAACCTTTTGATGATATATAATTTGGCTTTTCAAAGATTTATTACTTTGTTATTATATTGGACATATTTTGAAGAACATTCTGATTATTGTAGATTCCTATTTATTTTTAAAAATGGGAGGAGAGATATTGTTATCAATTCCTTGATTTATAACCCTTCTTACGTCTCGTTGACAATAGATTCATTTTAAGTTCATTGTACACTTACCACCAATTTAGTGCTTGGTATTATATTAATTTTTATGAAGCACATGGATCAAAAGAAGGATAAAGCAAGAAATACATATTCACTTCAATGGTCTTCTTGATTTTATATGATTACGTTTATAAATTATTTGAATTTCATATTCTGGATAATATTTCAAACATAACATTTAAAATGCGATTTTTAGAAATAATTATAAAATAGAATGAAATATAATTATAAACAACACAAATAAAACTATAAATAATAATTTTTATGATTTGCTAAAAAAAAGATTCTTGTATTTTTATTAATACGAATGCTATTCATAATTTTTATATTCTTTTATGTTTGTATATCATTATAAAATTAGTTTAAAGATTCTCGTGCGTAAATTTAAAATCTAAAGATTGTAACTTACTGTATTTGGTTTCGAAAAGCAAATAAATGTAACAATATTCAAAATTTTCAGATGATTGGAGGTGGAAATCTTTCATTTAAATTATTTATTACAAAAAAAGCAACAGAAATGCTTAAAAAATTTTTTTAATAAAAAAGAAGTTCTACAACTGTCAGAATAAGATGAATAATTCGTTTCTATAAATCCATGTAAAGGTGTATTCATTTCATGCAACGAAGCAATTCATAAAATAGGTAACGTTTCAATATTAATAAGCCATATACATCTCTCAGAAATTTTTTCAAAATGAAAAGACTTAGTCTTTTATTAGCACTGTAAGATTTGAAAAGAAATGTTGATTGTGTAACACACTTATACGATTCTTTAAGCTATGATATTTTATTTTGCTCATCTTAACATCATTCTAAAATTATTATTTATTCAAAGAGACGAGTGTCTTCAATGCCATAGCTGTTATAAAAGTTTTCAATATAAGAAGGTAAACTTTTCTCAATGCGTAATTGCTTTCACGTCAACAAATTTGGAGACTGGATGAATATGAAATACCATTAAAAAGTATTTTTACTGTTGTTTTGTGAATGCAGGAAGAATAGTTCACCTTAAATATACATAAAATATCCCAAACAATGAATGCCAAGTTTCCTAAAGCTATACATTTAACCAGTAATTCAAAGATGAGTTCTATGCAATTTAAATGAGATTAAACTTTACAAAAAGCAAATAAAAAAGGAGTCTTTTTGCAAGAATAATTGTAGGAGTTTTTCTTCTCGTTTTTGAAAGAACTGTTTTTTTTCCTATAATTATTTTTCCTGTTTTTCCTTCACTATTTCCTATTTTTTATGGTTTAACTCTTACCTGAAATGACTTAAATATAATCACGTACAGAGAAACAGAGTTCTGTTATTTCTAACCGTAGAGTTTCTTTTGGAAAGATTTAAAATGTACTCATTAAATGCAGAAAAATTGTAGAAATAATTTAGATTAAAAATGTACCGGCTCATAGACACCAGTTTCTCATTCGAAATGAAATTATATGTTTTAGAAGAAAAAATAGAAGAGTGTATAACGAGCTTAATTTTAAACTGAAAATATAACATTCTTTATCTAAATAGCCCTGATCTTAAATGAGTTTCCTTTTTTTTCACCTCAGAGACACATTAGCTGGAATACAAATACATGCATATGTGTAAATTCTGCTTATTTCTAATGTAGTTAATGTATCTAAATAAGTTATTTGTGATAGGATTGGAATATTTATGTATCCCATGTTCAAGAATCATTTTTGTTTATTCTTCTATGAAATACGTGCATTATAATTTGATGCTTATTGCGTTATTTCCTTAAGATTTTGAATATAAAATTTTTTAAACAAAATTCAAACCGAAAAAATTAGTCTCATATGCTGTCAAATTTGTTACAATAAATAAGATTAAATACTAGGTGAAGGGCTTTATTTTTTCAGTTGTGCATGTGTGATTAAATTTCCAATTTATTTTCCTTAAATAGACTAGAATTATTGCTTATGGTGTTATTGCTTCTCAATATATAAAAAACACATATTTAATCTAAAGGACTACACAAAAGCTTCAAAACTAATTATTGATTTCTTATTGTACAATAACGAATGTTACTTTAGACAAGATTCGTATGCAAACGTTACGTAAGCAGTACTTTACTTGTTCTTTTTATGATAATGCGTCACAAATACCTTAAAAAATATTTCATAGTCATTATTTAAATATTTATATTTAGAAATCATGTGTCTCATTCAACCTTCTAATTAGATTAGTTAAACATTATTATTAGTTATATTGATAACTAATCACATCTTTTCAACTTCCATTCGGGAGTACCCACCTCAACATTTAAATCATTTAGATGACTGGTACTTGAGGCACATATATAAATATATGTGTGTGTGTCTCAAATACCAGTCTTCTACCAGTTTTAGACCTAACATTCAATATGGCTCTGTTTTTTCTATTATGGCAAAAATTTCTGCTGTACGGGAAAGGTGGATCCATAAAGCATGCTTAACCCTAATTTGCTGGTTTTAATTCAGCAACAGCTTTAGAAATCATAATATGTTTCCATTTTAGTCCATTGACTATTTTGGTTTCTTCCATTTTGAATTTTTAACTCTGTTTCCTTCTATACATACATGTATTTAAATCTTGTACGATATACATTTCCACCATTTTTTTTATAGTTATGTGTTTAAAATCTGGTTTCTATCTTCTGGCTTTGTTAAGATTAATCTTGTTATTTTTTCAATTTATTATACTATATATATATGTGTGTGTGTTATGGATTGAAGGTTATATGGATATATATATATATATATATATATATATATATATATATATATGTTATGAATTGAATATGTTATAGGGATATATATGTTATGGATTGAAGAACTTTGTAACAAAAAAAGCTTTTAAAAGAACAAAGAGATTTTCATTAATATCAAATTATATCCAAATGCAGGAAAGAACAAAATCTAAACGTCTGACAATATAACAAATTAAAAAATATATGCGTTACGTAAACATACAAAAAACACACCCGCAAAAATTTGCTCGAGGTCAACTACTTTAGAAAGTTTGTTGTAATGCAAGGAACGAAAATCTAATACATTTTAATGCAATCGTTTTAACAAACATATATACATAACTAAGCCTTTCCGTCCTTAAAAATAGGAACGATACTGCAGCAAATTCATAACACAAAAAAGGTAGAAAAATTCAGCAAAAAAGTAAGGTTTTAATTGAGTTATAAGAAATAGTTTAAAGTAAAATGAAAGCTTATAATTTTATACTTTGGTATATGAATATACATTTTCTCTAATGGAATGTTCTAAAATTACTCGAATCTCTCTAGCTGTTATATGTTATTTTCATAATAAAAATTATAAATCACAACAAAAAAGTAAACAATTATGGTGTTACTTACGACCATACTGACGTACAATTGAGGAAATACTTGAAATTAATGAATTTTAATAAAATATCTAATCATCACATACAAGAATTAAGACACACGCTCATATTAAGAATTAATAAAAAAATACACAACTAAATATGGATCTACATAAATTTTCCCCCGTGATTATGCAGAAATAGTTTTTTTTTAAATGTGTGATGAATGTACAAGCCTTTTAATGATCCTTCAATACTGATCAGAATTAATTACTCTAAAGAAACTGGAATTCTAAGAGTTGATTCAACCAGAAATCACTGTAAGATAAATTCACAACAAATCTTTTTTTTTCCAAATAACTTAAAACCATTACTCAAAAACACTTCGGATAAAGTGATTAATTAAGTCGAGTAACTTTAAAAAAGAAACAGTCAGGTTACTACTGTATGTTACCACATAACTCATCTTTCTCCTGCCTTTCAGCTATTAGATATGTTCCTTTTGAAATAAAATTTAAAAGCTTTCGAAGGTATTGTTACATTTATTTGTTCAAGTACCAACTCTTTTCGCAATAATAATTTTAAAGAAAACATCATTTATAGATAAGTAAAACGAATATTTAAGAAAGAAATAAGTGAACAAAATAAATAAAAAAAGCACACATAAGCTTGAAAAAAAGAAACGCATAGACTAAATTATAGTAAAATTTGGATGCAGGAAGCTAAAGTTTTAAAGAAAAATAATGATTTTTCACTAACAAAACGACACATTTTAACACAAATCAATAATCTTCTCTATAAAATGAAAAAAAAAAACAATGATTTCTTCAACACAAAATGTTTTCAAAAGAATTCTACAAATTATTAAATTTAGGGAAATTTATAGATTGAAATCAGACAAGAGAATAATAATCGTAACAGAAAAAAATATCTATATAATATAGACGTTTTTGTAAAAAAATTACAAATAAATAAAAGCAATTAACATTGGACTGGGTAATTTAAGCATTTTTCAATAATTGAAATAAAGAAAATAAAATTTTCTCTAACTATAATGAACAGTAGAATAACTATCATTTAAATATTAATGAAGAAGACTCTTATAGAGAGTTTGCTAATGTATGCTTAGACGTCTAGAAACACACAAAAAATAATCACACGAAATTCTATAAATACATAATGTGTCTCATTTCAGTGTTTCTTTACAAATCTAAATACTTAAATACGTAAGAAGTGTAACTTTTTTTTGTCTTCCTTCGATACAAGTCAGCCCACTTGTTTTCCTAATTAAATTAACGCGAATTTAATTTAGCTCAGACATTTCTCCAGAAAAACTGTTCAGTCTAAATTGGACTTTGTTTATTTTTCTTATAGGGGCTTCACAAAACATTCATTTAATCTTTACAAAAAACAAAAGAAACTGCATTTCTTTCTCTTCATTCTCAAAACATCGTAATTTTGTTGACTTTTTTTTCTTTCGCTAAGCGATTTTTGCCTCCGACATGATTATTTTATTATTTTTTGGTTGCATTGAGTGCCCTTTAAGATGCCTTTAAATACCCCAGACCATATTCAATATCTTTAGAAAAAGGAAAACAGAGCAAGATTTAATTTGAATTAGATTATTTACAAGGCAATTAAATGAGTGTCTACGTCAATATCTTACTACTGTGAGACAGGATTTAAAAAAGTGTTTTGTCGATTTTCCTTGTGCATTGTCAATTAGAATAGCAGGTGGGATTTTTCCTAATTAAATTAGTTACGTCTTGGAGATACAAAGAGAACTAGAGCCATGTTACCATTTTTAATCTTTTCAGAGAATTGAAGAATATGAAGTAAAGCTTTCTGTGTGATCTTAAAGGGCAAACAGCGATGACATTTGAGATTATAATCCGAAGATTAATGAAGGAAATTAATTTCTGTTGAAAAAGCAAAAGTGGCTAACTTAACAACAACAGCTGTTGAAAAATGTTTTCATTGATGATGTTTATTTATGAATACTGTTATTTTATTAATATTTCTGTTTATTTAATCAAATCATATATTCTTTGAAATTGCTCTTATTATAAACCCCTTAGGTGCCGCGGGCGTGTATACACGCTGTGCTGAGCTAGTGCTGTTTTGTGCCCCGGACGTGTATACTCGTCTTTCCAAATGATGATTTTGTATTGTACTGCATTGACACAGTGCTTCTAAAAAAATTAACTTATTTTAGAGAAGAGATGGGAAGGAATTTGAAAGGTACATTCCACGATCGATGAAATTTATAGCTAAACAGTTTTTCTTGTTTTTTCGTTTGAGTGAGCTCTTCCATATTCTTCATTTGCTGTTATTTTCAATTACCGTGTGTAGTACACTATCTGGCCAAAAGTATCCGAACACCTCTTAAAAAAGTGGTTCTGACGAGTGACGCAATTTGATACGTAATTGAAAGCTATAAAAGTGTTGGTAGTGGTTTGTCAGATTGTATTTATGCGTTTGTGAGGCAATGAGTAAGTCAAAAGAGCTTAGTGAGTTTGATCGTGGCAGTATAGTGGGATGGCACCTTTGTGGGAAATCAGTTCGTGAGATTGCGGACATTCTACAGAAGCCTAAATCTACTATGAGTGATGTAATTGTGAAGTGGAAACGTAGAGGCAGTCAAACGGCAGAAAAACGAAACGGTAGGCCGAAAATACTTGGTGAACACAGCCGGAGAACTCTGAAAAGGCCATTGAAACAAAATTGCAAGTCCTCGTTGGTGGAAATTTCTCAGGGGTTCCAAAGTTCATCAAGAAATAGTGTTAGCAGCAGGACTGTCCGTCGAGAGTTAAAAAACTTGGGATTCCATAGTCGTGCAGCCGCTCACAAGCCAAACATCACTCCACAGAATGCGAAGCATCGATTGCAATGGTGTAGATCTCACCGTCATTGGACTGTGGACATGTGGAAAACTGTTCTTTGGAGTGATGAATCTCGCTTTACAGTCTGGCAGTTGGATGGACGCGTCTGGGTTTGGCGGATGCTCGGCGAACGTTTATTTAGTGACTGTATTGTGCCGACTGTTAAGTTTGATGGTGGAAGCATAATGGTGTGGGGGTGTTACTCGTGGTTTTGCCTGTGTCCGTTAGTTCCTGTGATTGGAAGCATGAACTCTGAGATGTATGTGTACATTCTGGACAATGCTGCACTCCCAACTCTATGACAATATTTCGGGGAAAGCTCATTTCTCTTTCAGCAGCATAACTGCTCCATTCACACATCGAGGCATGAACAAACGTGGTCTGACGAAATGGCTGTTCAAAAACGGGACTGGCCTTCTCAGAGCCCCGATCTAAATCCCACAGAACACCTTTGGGACGAATTTCGTAGGTAGCCAAATCGACCATCCTCACAGCAAGCACTCACTTCAGCTGTGATGGACGCCTGGAAGGCAATTCCTATGGTCACCTATCAAAAATTGGTGGAAAGTCTTCCCAAACGTGTGCAGGCTGTTATCCATGCAAAAGGGGGACCAAGATCATATTAATATGTGCCTCAAGGACGCTCTAAGTCCATACCACTGGGTGTCCGGATACTTTTGGCCAGATAGTGTAGGAGCTTTTTAAATTCTTGTACGAACACACTGAATGTGATGCTGGTTTATGTGTTCAAAAAAGTTTCAGGATATATCACATAACAGATAAGTTATAATTTATTTTTTATTATATTAACTCTAAAGACTAAATTTTTTATCTAAATTTTATTACTTTATCCTTTTTTTCATTTTCTTCTTCTTTTCTTAAAGTGAAAGTAAAAAATTTTTCTACGGAAAAGAGCACCTTTTCTTTTTCTACGATAAACCACATGACAACGCAAGCCTGTGAGAAAAATGGTGGCCCTGGGTGGGGGGCGGTTAAATTTCATAACTTTTCCTCGGCAGTTAAAGGGTTAACCAGTTGTTAGCTAAATTATTATTTGTAGTTTTACATGTTTCAAGAATTTTTTGATGCTATAATACATTTCAAATAAATTATACTTTAAGTGTAAATTATTGAATTAGTAAATTATTTAACAAACATTTTCTTAAAACACAGCAAGTATTTATTAAACTGCATTTATCAAGAAATCTAAAACTTATTTATTATATTAAGCATCAATATAGGATGTTTAACAAAGATCAACATAATTCAAGAAGTAATCCGAGTATTAGTACGTTTCTTGTATTGGAAATGAATGTTACATAGTGAGAGACAGGGTGCTTCCTTTTTTTAAAAAAATAATTAAGTATAGAAATAAAACTTTAAAATGTTTATTTTTATAACTATCGAAAGCAGTTGGATGTTTAAAGTTCGAATTTGTGTACGTGTGTGTGACTTTATACTGTACAACGAAACACAAAAAACATTGTCAGTTAAAGAATTAATTCAATTAGAAAAAAAAACTTAATGTTAATTAAAATCATTAATTTCTTGTTAGGGCTACATTTTTTTAAAAAGAAATCTTGAGAAGCTAGAAAAGGAAATTTTACATTATAAATGAAACTACCGTTAAATCCGATGTATAACGTGCCCTTTGAACATAAAAAATAAGATCGAAATTTAAGGGTGCACGTTATAAGCCAGGAATAAAAATGAGAGCTCTAAAAATAAAAAAAAGAGGGGAGTAGCGAAAAAAAATTAGACTTCTGCATAGATCGAAATAATGTTCACAGCTCGGAATAATACTTTGAAAAAATGACTCCAAAACATAAGAGAATTGCGCACGTACATTTCAGGTTTCATCATAAAAAGGGGTTGCGCGTTATACGGCGAATGTACTTAAAACTTAAGGTACCCGAACACGTTGAAAATGACCAAATTCAGTCTAGACAGATATTTTTGTTTTTTATTTTATTGAATAGAGCTATCTTTTGACTTTACGAAACGTACTTTGTTTTGTTTCTACACTACCTAGAGGCCAAATTACAATCAATTTTATAAATTTAAAAAAACCGGAAATGGGTTTTTGATCTACCAGAAGTGGGCATTTAAATTGCTCAAAAACTATCATGGCGAGTCTGATATCTCAAAATATTACGAATGTATTTCTATCAAACTTTTTGAACCTGATATTTATGTTTCTAGAGAATATACTAAAATATTTCTTATTGTATGAACACTTCTTGAGTTATGGCTTGTTATTTAAAGAATGGTCTCATAAAAAATGTAACATTTCTTATAATGTTTACTCAATCAGCTCTAAAATGTTTAAATTTCAATAAAAAATTAAAATGTTTGTACATTTTCTAGATAAATGCATCTAATTTGTTTTAGTAATACTTTTACTAATATATGTTTATTACTTTTTTTCTCTAACTGCTTTGAAGTTTTTCAAAAATATTGCTAAAATTTCACTTATAATTGTGATTTTTGTAAAATTCAGGTAATTTATTTTAAATTTTGATAGTTAAATAGTAATATTTATTGGTATTGAGTCCTAAAAGAGCATTTATAATGTTTTAATATGCTATTTTGTTAAAAAGTACTGCGAACGAGTTCGGATACCTTAAAATTGCAGCTTGAAAGTGTAGGTGCGCATTATACGGCGGTGCGCTTTATACACCGGTAATTATTTGAAAATATGCTTGTGTACTATTTTCTCCCTTCTTTAAAATCACTAAACAGATGATACTTTTTTCCAATGCTAATTTAAATGTTCCAATTTTAATTAAATAATATTAAAATCTTACTTTACATGCTAATATTTATACTTTGGTGATATTTGCACTACAGTTGCAATCTCTTAAATTTTAAATTTGTATGAATTTCAAAGAGTAACAGGCGATACTCGATCAATCAATAAATTATGCTTATCAGTGCATTAGACTTTTAAAAAATTCATTTATCAATTAAAATCTTCACCAGTTTTATTAAATATTCTTCAGGGAATGCACAGTTAAAATGATCATTAGTTGAATTAATTTAATTTAATTAATAACGCATTGTAGATTAATAATTACTCTCTTTAAGTTATAATTGTCCTTTATGTTAGAAAAAATCTCTTATTGTTAAATTAGCTTCCATCTGAAAAGGTCATTCATAAAAGGCAATTAGTTCTCTGATTTTATTCACTGCACGTATACTTTCACTTTCATGTGTGTCATTACAGTGTTGAAGTCAAAAAAGAATGAATAATGAAGGATTTGAGTTAAATACGTGTTATTTTGATAGTTGTATTACGATGATATATTCGATATTTTTTAAAAAAATTTAGGTTTGTAAAAAAATTTCTTCAAAATTCATAAGCAGTTTTTTTAAAATTAAATTACATTACATTAAAAACATTACTTTTATAATAATTGAGCAAAATAATTATGCTCATAAATAGAAAAATTATTTAGCTTATTTATTTAAGTTTATCACTTAATACACTTTTACAAACTTGATGAATAATTGTTTTTCTTTCTATACTTTTCATTTGCATTTCTTTTTACAGATATGAATTATTACATCCATTTTACTTTCAAATTCTAGAGGATAACAGTTCTTGCGGATAAAAAGTATTGCATAAGAAACTAATGCAACACATTGAAAAGGAATTAACAAAATTAAAAATAAAATTGTATAACCTATTTTGAACTGAATATTATTACACAAACTTCTTTTTAAAATTGCTTGCTTATGAAAATATCCAGACATTCAACAAAAGTTTATGATAAAATACACAATTCACATTCTCCGCTGCTATATCTTTTTTTTTTGCCTTTACGCGCATATATATATATTCCTAAGCGCTTTGTTCTTTCATGCATGAATGTACTTAGTTAATTCTACCAACTAAAATATTCATGAAAATACCGCTCTATATTTATGCACGCAAAATTTTTATCACAGCCTAATAAAATACGTCTAGAAAACTTATCAAATCTCATAATGCTGCACTACCCAGAAAATATTCGTGCTTGTATTACAAATGAAATATTAATTTATTTCTCAAGATTTCTTAACTATCACGAATAAGAAGTTTTGTCAAGTCTTAACATATCCTCTCTTCCTTTAGTTTTGTAATTTATTTTTCACTTTATTAGTATTAGTTTTCAGCTGTAGAAAGAGAGTTAAGCTAATGGAAACACAGACTCATAAAATTTAGTCTATATAAAAAGTCACAATTTCATATTTTATTTGAATTATTGAAAAACAAATCTCTTAAGGGTTTTTTTTCTTCTTTTTTTCAAAGAGAAAAGTTTCAATTGGCAATAATTTCTAAAAAACTAAAAATTTAATAATACCTCTAGATTAATGTAATAATTTTAATTATATTTTATAGAATAAATTCTGTTAAAAATTTTGTGGTTGTTATTTTATAATTAATTTTACGTTATAACAGCCAAATATAAAATAATATTCGCTAGAGTCGATTCCAAACTGCTTAATTTATTTTTTTTAAAAGAAAAATAGAAAATTTGAGACAAAACATATATTTTATAGCAAACCTATCGAAATGTAAGGATTTCTTGTCAAGTACGTGCGTTGAATGTAATGAGATATATAATACAACTTTACAAAACCATGCATTGTAATTACTATGAAATGTATAGGGTCGTAAAGAAAGTTTTCCGCCGGAGTCAATAAGGCCAACCAGAGCGCTCTGCTTTTACAAATACATAAACCTTGTTTTTGATCTTTCGGTACTAAACCTTCACAGTGACATATGGTACAATAGTAGTACCTAAATATGTGCACACACATGATTAGGTGATATTCTGTAGTTGACTTCTGCAGCATAACTAGAAGTAAATGATGGTTCTAATCTGATAGCGAGATAGTTTCATTTCAGACACCTGGTACTTAATGATAACAGATTTCGCAGAGAGAGATTTCAAAACACAGAGTCTATTTCTTAAAAATACCAAAAATCGTCTAACAAAATACGAGCAAACACGCCAACACAAACTGTTTGGGCAGACAATATTAGCGATGGCTTGAAAATTTCGTTACAACAAGATATAAACATCTCAAAATATTTAATAGATTAAATTTCAGCACATTTTTCCAATACTGAATCATAAATTATTCAGAAAAAAAATTTTCATTTCTATTTATTTTTTTAAAAATTACGTTACATGCTCTTTTAAAGGAAGAGTGAAGAAATATGATGAATTACAATCTATCTTTAATCCATCAACACATTTTTGCTCTTTTTTCAGCTATTATACTAAAGTGAAAAATCTTTCCACATAAGCTTAATGGATTAAGTAGACTCGCTACAATTATTTTAACTGGATGGATATTAAACATAATTAATTATTTTAATGAAGCCAAAATCATTAGAATTGATTGAATCCCAAATCACATCTTGATAAATTTCCAAAAAAAAATTCCGTTCAAAATCAGCTTGCAACAATCATTATTCACAAGCACCATCAATAAAGTGAATAATTAATCGTGTGAATCTCCAAAAAGAAAGCATCAGAAATTAAATAGGTATTCTATACTTAGCATTTATCTACTACAAAGGATAAAGGAAAACCAACCAAAAGAAAGCACTTTCATTACGAATTATGTGAGGGCTTCATTTGCAATTATTCATTTTCCTCTCCAAGCAAAAACACTCATTCTCAGGCAGAAAAGAACTTTTAACATCATCGGAAAATGTTTAATGTTTCGCTTGCCCAAGACCTAGCGTGGTAAATATTTCACGGGGCATTCCACGCAAAGATAGTGAGGGAAAACCGAAAAAGAAAAGGTGAACATAAAAATGGACTTAAATAAAGCAAAAATTGGACCTGGAAAACTACAATTCCGACGAATCGTAATGATGCGACCTGGGGCTGGTGAAAAATGTTAATTCAAGTCAGTAACAGCTTTTTACCATCGATTGGAAAAGACGGCTTTGCGTGTGTTATATGTTATAAGAGCTAATGAAGTCCCACGCGTAACAAAAATTTTATGTTACTCGTATCTGCAATGAGAAAGTTCTGAACCCGAAAAGAAATCAAATTTTTATTACTTGCAACGAAGCGTTTTTTCCCTCCTCTACGTAAATGAACATGTCGTCAGAATGTAGGATTATAAAATTTCCATTTTAATACACCCTTAACACTTCATTGAAATTTTTATTTGATTTTGTGCTCGTTGTTTATGTTGTATCCAGAACATTGTTTTTGAATACTGGATTACAAATGATATATGGAGTGACTATTACGATTCAAAATATATAAATCCTCATGAGGAAATATTTTTTGAAATTTTTACTAACATAGGAGAATATGGATGAAAATAAATAATGTTTTATAAATAAAATAAAGAAATTACCGATTTGCTTATCCTCATTTGAACCAAATATGTATCTGGTTGTAACAGAAGATTCCCACCATTGATAATATCGTTTGTGCTAATAGTTCGCTCTCTGGCGTATTTGCTCATATTTTGTCAGACGACTTTCGGCATTTGAAAGAAAGAGATTTGCTTCAGAACACTGTTATATTGTAAGAAATACCGTTATCATTTTAAATACAAGATGTATGAAGTGTAATTATCAAGCTGTCTGATTAGAACTATCACTTACTTCCAATTCTGTTGCAAAAAGTTAGTTACAAAATGTTACTAAATCGAGTGTGTACTGTTTTAGATACTACTTTTATATCATATGTTATTGTGAAAATTTGGTATCGAAAGTTCAAAAACAAAGACTATATCATTCATGAATCACAGTACTTTGGCCAACCGACTGATGTTCACGAGGTCCACCAGTGAGATCTTGTAGAAGAAGGTAAGTATTCTCAACCTAAAGAGTTACCTAAGAGATTCAAGAGCTACCTAAAGAGTTACACGTTAAATCCCTGTCTATTACTCCGCTATTTGACGTTCAAGTTAAATTGCAGGGTGCACATAAGCTGACTTAAGCAGATAAGGTGTTAAAACCTACGCAATCTGCTCGAATATCAATCCAAGGACAACATTCTGTACCGGATCGTTACTTGTGATGAAAACTGGACTTACTTCATCATCACTGGCGACATTTATCATCTCAAAGAGTTATATTATCCACAAAGAGTACCAATAGAAAAGTAAAAAGTAAAACCATTAACAGTAAGGTATACAGAGAAATGCTAGTCCTTGTTGATGCTGCTATTAAGGCAAAACGTCTAACTGAACTTTGGCGCAAGAAAAGGTACCGTGTTCCATTAATATAATGCAAGACCACATGTGTCGGCATTCACCGGCTGGACTGTGTACAAACTCGAAAGAGATATTTTGCCACACCCACCATCTAGGTTTGATACGGTTTCATCTGATTGCTACCTTTATTCACACGTGCAGCTATATCTTTCTGGCATTACCTTTGATAGAACAAGAAGTTCGAAGTGAGGTTGAACTGCTTTTTTTGACTCTTGACCATCAAGTTTCTGGACCGATGGCTATGAAAAACTACGAAAACTTTAGCAGAAAATGATAGATTTGAGTGGCGATTACTGCCGCACTAAAAAACTGCTTTTAAATTTTTTCTAAGATTTTGAAGAACTTTTTTGCGGAAAACATTCGTTAGAACCTAATATAATTGACTTAATTTTACATGGATCAGAGAGAACTGTTGCCTAAAAATTGTTGAACAGGCCATATCTAAACCTTGACCTAGAAAATATTCACCTAAAGCAGTTTTTAAATATCTTTAAAAGAATATATTATATATTAAGATTCGAGATACTTTTCAATATTACACGAACATTAAGTGCACATACTCTCGATTTTTTTTAGTCGATATGTTACGAACCTGTACTTAAAACCATTACTTTAGAATAGTGGCAGTGGACACCTTTCGAATGATCTATAGCCTAATTTTCTGAAACACGCAACCCGCTAATGAGAAATAACATTGATTTTTGCGTAATGAAAAATGAACTTGATTACAGTTGAGAGAAAGCTGATCTTAGAAAGTTGGTCATTGGGAAGCCTTAATTTTCCATTCAAGTTTCTCATTGACCTACTTTAAAACGAAAATTAGGTATCGTTTTTTGGATGGATGTAAATAATTATATTAATAATTAAGTAAATAATATTTTTGTTTTAAATATTATGCATGTAAAAATACTTCAATTTCAGTCATCATAGATGAAGAAATTCTGGATGGAGTCAGCTGTGTATTGCGCTTTGCCTTTACCAAGTGAAAATTGTTAATGCTTACAAATATTAAACTTCTGTGAAGTTGGACAAGAAACTGAAGGCATAGATTCATCTTATCATATTCTGGAGCTTCTAAGTATAGAACTCAAAGTTTTACGAAGATAGTGACTCTCTTCTTGATCAGGGTGCCACTCTGTTAAAAAAATTACTACAACAAAATACATTTGATTCTTTCATTCAATTACGCTTTTTAAGAATACTACTAAAGTAAAGTAAATTAGTCCATGTGTTCCGAATCTTCTGTGGTGCTTAAAGTGTCAGATATTTGGATATTATAAAACCATTGACAACCAGCATGCTCTAAATGTGTGTTTGTTGGGCATTGTTCCATGAATTGTAATCTGGAACTGAAATGTTTTGATTGCTTGTTGCAGCACATCCGTTTATTTGAGAACTGTATTCCCATTTGGAAATAAAAATAAAAATGCAGGAAATTAAAATTAATGAAAATATTTTCTTCTTAGAAGCTAGAAACCTATCACTTATATATCTGTATCCACTACAACACAAACAGATCAAATCACATCAAAAGTAATATATTCGTCTTTGCAATGTTTGAAAAAATTGTTATGTATGGCCAATATGATTCCAAATATGTCTTCCTGGAGCTGCAGTTCCCGCATCATTTTCATCAACTTAGGTACCAAACCTTCCATGTTTGGTACCTATACTATAATTTAAATTTTAAAAACTCAAATCTATAAAAATTTTGTGCTATATTCAGTAGTTTATATTCCTCGATTTTGTCATCTAGACTTCAATATCTCACAAATACACTGACGAATCAATATTGAAACTTAGTAATTTATTTGACTGCTCCAGAACAAATAATCTACCTTCCTCTGTTGCATTTACTACTTCTTAGGACTCCAAACACAGTACAAAAAGTACTTAAAATGTATACTTAAAGTAAAATTTCTCACCCTGCAATAGGAAATAAACTGAAAATCGAAATATAAAAAGAGCACCTCACAAAATACAAAAAAAGATCATGTCTGTAATACACATTAGACAAGGAGGACATGATCCTTTATGAGTCCATGTAGGAATAAGCATGCTGGGACTGACTTCATGAATTATTCAATATCAACCCCGGGCCGAAAGCGATAATTTATAATTTTCTTACTATATATCTATAATAATTTATTTTATATTATATCGTCATATTTTCCTTCATGCGAATAATTTTTCTTTGTTATGTTTTAATATGATTTTATATATAATAAAAATCTTTTTAAATATAGCTGACTGGAAAATTTTTTATCTCTTACTCTGAATACCTTAAAATTTGAATATTTTGGACAATTGTTTAACGCAAGGGTACTCAACGTTTTTTCCTGCTGGGCTGGATACATATGGCAGATATTTCACGAGGGCCGCCACATGAGAATTAAAGGAAAAAGCGTTATAAGACCAAGGCAATATTTGACACTTAAAATGTGGAAATTGATCAAAATGTTGAAACTCATTTTTGGTTTGTAATACTATATAAATCTCTATCAAATCATAAAAAGGATTTTCGGTTTTGTGCATTTTTTACTGAGTTATGGTGTAGTTTCTGTTCCCTTTCCCTTATGACCAAGCTCATAGTTTACATCCAACAGTATATATATATATATATATACCCATAAAATAGTCACTATTCCAGTTCAGATCACTACTTCAATGTTATTTGTTATCATTAACCGTTACAGTCACAAATAGAAGAAACAATATTGCTATTCTTACTCGTACGGCATCGACAACAAAATTGTTAGATCTCATTGCTTAAATGATAGAACTGCTCGTTGATAGATACATTTTTAATACATTGTTCTTAAATAATTGAATTTTTTAGTGCAATGAGAATTGAGTGTGCCACTCAGAAAACCCCGGTGGGCCACATGCGGCCCGCCGGCCGCTGGTTGAGTATCGCTGGTTTAGCGCCAGATAGCATATTTTGGTTCTTACATAAACCTAAATATCACTCATATACTCACTACCAAACATGAAAAATCTCTAAAACCTTTATTGGTATTTTGCTTCATAAAATTTTCCTCTATAATATTGAAGTGCAAGCAGTAATTTAAGAGCACTTTAATATAATTGTTTCCTATCATTATATGAAAAATACATTGCATATATTTTCACTATTAAGAAGAAATATGAAGGTCTTCCGAAGTAATTACGTAAAACCATTGTAATTGCTGTTTAACATGAAATCAAACTTTAGGCTTTTATTAGATGATGTTTCAATAAGATATTAAAGACTTTATGGCATTTACCTTTTATATTTCAATCGCGTGACAGCTTGTAAAAAAATCTATTCATAGTTATTAGGTCAAGGCTGGAAATGTTTGTATGTAGTAAATTTTACAGCTCAATCGAAAAGTAAATAAAAACTCCAACTGTAGTTACGAACTGTTGATTCTAACTGCAAGTATTTTAGGTACATTAAAAGGCTTTTTAATGACATTTTTATAGATTAACATCTTTTGACCTTTGCTTTGAAAGAACATTTTCTCTCTTTGACTTTTGAAGACATTTGTTCCATTTATGAATGTACAAGAATATGCATTTTTGCGCTTACGCATTTAAAAGAATTTTCAATATGCTTAAAACACCTATTAACTATTATCAATACATGTTGTATTTAAAAATATTATAGAACATTAATCTTTTGAATTTTAATACATATAAAACTTAAATTTTGAATTTCGGTTAAAGTATCAGACTACCTTCTGAGCCGTGATTTTGAAAAAGGGTACAAGCGATTATCTTTTTAATATTTAATGCACTTAGATTAGAATACACGTATAAAAAGTTTTGAGAATTTTATTAAAATAAAAAATTATTTAACTGCAACATTTTGGCAAAAAATTACCCTATTTTCAAAACATTCTACTTTTATGGAAAATGTTTCTATAATAATAATATATTGTGCCTATACATAGCTCGGACATCTCTGCTTGAATTTTTGAAGTATATGAGTTCGAAGTGGATGAAACATTTTAATAAGAAAAAAAAAACGGATAGTTATTTTAATTGGTAGTAACTCTGAATATAATGTGAATTTTTAAGAAATCTTAGTTCCGACTCTCTGGAAAAGTCTTAGATATGTATATAAGCAAAATATTACTATTTCAGAAGCATTTTTCGCAAAAAGAGAATGTTTTGAAAATAAGTAATTATAAGTTAATTTTTTAACAAAATATTGAATGTAATTTTTATTGTAATAATATTAATAAAATAGTTTTATACGTGTATTCTAATCAAAATGATACAAAATATTTATAAAAAATATTCGTTTTTAGGCTTTTGCAAAATCACAGTTCCAAATAAGGTATGAGTTTTAACAAACCACAAAATCCGGCGTATAATGCGCACCTACACTTTGAAGCTGCATTAAAAAATTTTTTTAGTATATTCGCGGTATAATGCGCACCCTCTTTTTTACGAAACTACCTAAAATGTACGTATGTAATAAATATTCTTATACGTTTTGAAGACATTTATTCGAGGTATTATCGTAGGCCAGGTGTGGGCATTGTCGATCGCGGTCAACTGGTAGACCTCCAAGACATTTTGGGGTGACCATCTGAAGATTAGCAGTTAGTAATTATATGCCAAAATATTATAGATTGTCTGACAGTATGCAGACTAAGTCTTCTAGTGATTACAACTATAAGCACTGATTTTAGATGAAAATGTTTTATATTTTTTTAAATGTATTTTGAATTACCTCGTAACAAATGCATTATATTTGATATTTTTATATTTATGGCTATTATTAATATATTTATATCTTGCGTTTTGCTTTAAACGTGGTCTTAAAAGTGTAGTTTTATTTTATTATCGCTATGTAGGTAAGTCCATGTTCCGTATTAATTACTAAGTTATGATATATATTATATTTTTTTTTTGCTCATCACACCTATGACACTGGACAGTTGTGCCTACAAGAATTGTTCATGGGGAGGAGAGGTCCAGGTTCGAATGTCCACCACTTTCGTATTTCGTCCACACAATTTGTAGCCAAACATATTTTTATGATTTTGTAGATTGTCGGGAACAAAAAACGGTAAAAAATGAATTATTGCATAAATAATTAGCGTTAATTAATAAAAAAAAATTATTACTGACAAATGCTTAATTGAATTTTCGTACTATATACATGGGATTATAATCAAACAGAAAAACAAAATCAAGGGCTTTGGGGGAGGGTCCGTACCCATGTACCCTTCCTTCCTTGTAGGCGCCATTGATACCGTGTGATAATAAGAAGTAGTAAGTACCCTGGAAAAGTCTATTTACCCCTGTCCTAAGCTTTTGAATAAATAATATGCTTCTAGAACTAGAACATTTTAAGTTCACAAGATATGTCATTTCTTTTAAATAAACAGTATTTCAATCTATGTGGGAATCTAATTTTTCTTATATTTATCTCTATTATTATTTTTAAAGCTAGCGTATACTCGGCGTATAACGCGCCCCCTTAAATTTCGATATTATTTTTTTGTGTTAAAAATGCGCGTTATACCCCGAATTTTACGATAATCCTCTTTACTCTCCAATACGTATATTGATGCCCAAGAGAAATTTATTTCATACTTATACACGATTAATATATAGTATTAATTTCTGAGACATCCTTATTTTAGGAAAAAAATTTGATTAATAGCATAAAACTAATCAACAAAGTCTATTTCTTAAATTCTTTAGATGCTAATCTTTTATTTAATACATTAGATAAATAAAGCCTTATCAAAATAAGTCTGGAAAAAATCTGATGCATAAATGGATTAACGAACATTCTCTAAATCATCGTTATTGAATGATGAAATCTTCTAATCTGCTTTCGTTAAAACTTCCTTTCAGTTTACAAATAATAGCGTATCTTTCCATAAAGATTTTATGTTATTGTATTATTTCTTTCCAGATTTACAGGAAAACATTTGCGTTAATAGGATTAAATCAGAAAGAACATCTCCTGTTTCCTACGATGATCAATACATACCATAAATCACAGCAGAATATTCTACATTCTAAAAAAGCACATAAGATAATCTCTGTTCTAAAGACAAACTAGAGCAAACTATATTATGTCTCTGAGCCGTATTGATTACCGTTAATATGGGGCATACTTGCTTTAAGAAGAGTTTATGTATTCGATATTTTTCTTATTTATTCTAATAATACAGTAGGGCAAATAACGTTTATAAACATGTTGTAGAAGTTAAATAACTGTCTTTAAAATATTAAGTATGTTGTTCAAAGTAGTTTTTGTTATTAGAGTTTTCAAATACAAGAAGTTGCGTCTTTTTGATATATCATTTGCCCTTTTTATTTGCTTCAAAATATGAACATTATGGTCGTAAATATGTACAGCTTTGTTCTTAATTTGAAATTTTTAGTTGCCTTTTAAATAGAAATATTACTCTTCTCGTTACAATGTTTAAATGGAAATAATTAAAACTTTGATAATGAATTAAATACTTCAAAACTGCTAAAAATTTATGCCGAATTATATTTCCAAAAGTTGTTTATTATGCGTTGTATGATGCTTAACAATATCATGAAAAAAAATCTTATAAAGCATATCCTTTATCTCTCAAAATATTTGTTTATTTCAAAAACTTCAAAAGATTCGGATGGCAATTTTAACTAATTTTTATTGGTAAATTGTACGATATATTTTTGTGCTTTGAAAATGAAAAAAACAATTATTCTTCATTTTTATACGTTGAATGCACCCCTTGAAAAATTTATATGATAACTAGAGTTGATAAACAGAATATTAATTAAACCTTTTGCCATAAAAGAAAGAAATTACTTAAGAAAAAATAACATGAATAAAATAATTTAAATTTTTCTAAGGCAAATTCTGTTATGTCCGTAATTATCGGTAATAATGATTTTTTTAGTCAGGTTTAAATTGTTAGATAATTAGAATTGTATTGGAAAAAATTGAAGTAAATATTTAAACTGAAAAGTGAATACTTAAATGACTTTTTAACTATGAAAAATACACTATACATAATATTTTATTCATATATAAAGTCCATATTTTCTTAAACAGGAATGTAAATGAAGATAATCAAATGTCTAAGCTTTTGTATAAGCAGATGTATAAGTGCAAATGTCTAAGCTTTTTGTTGGACCATTTCTCTTTTGAACTGTGTGCAATTAAAAATTTGAATATTTATACCTCCTAATCTATTTTTGCGTCGTCGTTTCTAAACGCGAAATATGATGAATAAAATAGCCATTATTATGTCATTTTAATACATAGTCAACTTATTGTATCAATTGATGTTTACTTTCTAATATGAAATAGTTTGGATGTGTTTTCCTTTCTTTTTTGTACTTATGTTCCGACATTTTAAGCCAAAAGTATGAAACTGTTAATATATACTATCAGATTTGAAAGCTTATCTAAATTATTTATTACTAATAATATTAGTTGAAATTTGACTTATTATTTGTACTAGAAGCGCTAGATAAATCGATTATAGTTTTAAAAGGGAACGCTTCTTGAAAATTGATTTATTGTATTGAAATTAAACGGATAACTCGTATTTATTTGAATCGAAGCTGACATCTATTCTAAGACGCACCCCAAATTCTAAGCACGTTTATGTAAATTTTTTTTAAAAAACAGTGTCAAGCACGGATTTTCGGTCCACGGTATTTATGTAATTGAAAAAATAGAATGATAACTAATAAGAAGAGAATAGTTGATTTATTTTACCAGTAATAAAGCATTTAAATACATATATGAACTCATAATTGCTCTCGCCATCATTATTATGTTCAATTTTCCATGCAACAAGTTTTTCCTCCTTCGATTCTAAGCTGCACCCATTTTTCAGTTTCTTTACCATCTTAAAAATGCTCCTTAGATTCGAATAAATACGGTAAATGACTTTTTTTAATATTATTTTTGAAAATGCATTTTCTCTGCATGTGTTCAGATAGTTAAATTAGTTCTTGGCTTTGAAAATGCATACCTTTTTGTTACTTAAATCACATACACGATTTGCATTGTAGTAGCATGAATTTTATAATCTATTTCTAGGAAAATAATACTTCGAGCCTTATCATTGCTTCTCTGCAAAAATCAAAATATCTATTTTCTGTGCACTTGTCATTCATATGTCCTAGCGAAAATGTAATGTAATGACTATTTTCCTTAAAAAAAAACTTAAACCTTTTTTAGATTGTGAAGTTTTGAGTAAGAGTATTAAACAAGATACTCTTTGAGAAGCATTGTTCTACCAGGAAATATGAACAAAACTGCTTATTTATAGGGAAAAGCTCATATGTATTTTAATTTATATAATGGGTTTAAAAATAATTAAAATTGTAATTATTTACATTAATGTAATAATAATTATTATCGTTGATTTTTGTTATCGAAATCTATATTTTTATTGTAACAGCATACTTAAATAAAGTGGTTGTAATTTTCTTCTGTCAAAATCTGAATAAGATGAATATCGCTACAGATTACCTTGTGATGTGGTTAAGAAATACAAAAATCGTTTTCCTAAGATAAAAAATACAAGAACTTGGCGTTTTTTTAAGCAGAGAAATGATTCTAGCACATCACTACTTACGTTAAAAACTCGAAACAAGTTCGTTAAATTCTTAAACATAATCTAGAAAATTATTTTAATTGAATACAGTTTGAATTTTTAAAAAAAACATGCTACTTGCATATTACATTAAATACGAAATAAAGAGAGAAATAATTTACGGTATTATATATATATATATATATATATATAAATTTGAAGTTTTGTGTATATTTTGGTTTAATTTCGTTTTGAATTTACACTACAAGGAGTACAAAATTAAAATTTTGAAATTTAAATGAATTATTTAATGATTTTTGGATGTTTTTTGTCATTGTACTAATCATAAAAATGAAAGCCTTGCAAAAAAAGTGCTAAAACTCTGATTTGTTCAGAATATCATGTGGAGTAAACTTAAGTTCCCATCTAAAAATATTTTCTTTAATTCCTTATTACTATTTGTACTTATTTATACTCTTCTTAAGACCTCTAGATTATTTATATTAATAAGATAATAAACCTAAAAAGATCTTACTTTACTAAAAATAAGCACCGTCTCAAAATTATTTAAATATTTATATTAAAAATTAGTTTTTATTTTATGTTCTGGAAAAAAATAAAAAGTTATGTAAAACAAAAATTAAATATAATAATTAAAAAAACGAGTATTTTTAAAAATGAACTCTTAAATCCCTCTTTCAAAAGTATTTTTTGTCAGACCTATAAATATTAATAATAATTGCATCAACTTAAAAAGAAGCAGTTAATTTATAGTTGAGAGCAACATATATTGTATAAAAATAAAACTTGATAAAAATCTTGTATATATCTTATGATTTTAAGAAACAAAAACAGACTAGTTTTCATTTTCAGCTCATTAAGGCATATTTTTTAGATTATAACAAAATATCATTTCAGACAGCCATGCCTTTTGTGTTGGTAAGTAATAGATATACAAATATTAACGTTTCTCGATGATAACGTTAAAAAAACTTCGGAATTGGAAAAAAAAACTTATATTTGATGTTAAAAACTTTTTCTCGTTATAAAGGGTCCACATTCTCTCTAGATTGATATGTGAATGGCCTCAACAACATAAAACCGCAAGTACCTTAAAATTCAATGTAAATGAAAATAATTCTGCCAATTTTACTTTAAAAAAAACATAAGTGTATTTAAATTTTCGTTATAACTAAACGGTAAAAACATTTTAAATTGCACACAATTTTTAACACAGCAATTATTTTTAGAATATTCAATACATTTCATCAAAACAATCAAAAGAAATACAGGTGTGAATTTCACGATCACATTTGCAAATAAAAACAGTTTATGTGCAGTAAATAAAAATGCGTGGCAGAATCTGTAGTTGAAGCTAATGCAACAAGCAATAAATGGCAATGGTGAGAAGCAAAGCGGAGGTGCATATCGTGCTCTTTACATACACATACAAGGGAGTGTCCACTTGTCTGTTTCCCGAAAGATCATTCCTTTCTGAGCGGACTCTTCTGTTAACTAATTCATAACGCATGCCAGGATGTGCATACGAACTTCTGCGTCTCCGTCCTCCTCTTTTGAAAAACGAAAGAGCTGATCCCCAATGCTTCATTTTTAAGAAGTGTTCGTATAGATGTTTATTTTTAAATTCTATCAGATATTTCTATTTTTTGTCAAATAACAATTAGATATTTCTTGGAAGCATCGGCTTGAAAATAAAGATTTTTGCACTTTTTTAACTATTACCCTAAAAATTTGATTTTAGTTCTAGAGGAATTTTTATCAAAGATTCAGCTACTGTTACTTCCACAAATAGGATTCAGTGCTGGATGCTTAAAGTGAAGGTTAAATTCTTAACACTAAAATACTAAAAACTAGTCTTTTTTATCCACAAACTGAAAGGACTTCAATACAATGTCTGTAACAAACAACAAAATAAATCCAAAGAAAACACTCTGTCTCTTTCTTTTATTTTGTAACTCAGTCGATTAAACTACACACACCACGCTGACAAAACGATGCACGATTGTAAACACTAAATATCATCAACACATTTACGCAGTTGCCATGGTGGTAAATTTTGAATCCAATAGACTTTACTCTGAAGCTATTCTTTTGCTCAACTCTGTGCCTCTGCGATTTTTCCCCCTGTCTAAAGATCGCCGAGAAGAATAATCGAACGTCTGTTTTTTTATCCAACCGCGCGTCTCGGAAAGAATTCTCCTCACAAGCAGCAGATGATTCTACGCGCTCGCTAGCAGGCGATTGGAAACAATTTCTTCCAGAGAGCAGTAGGGACGCACAAGGTTTCCAGGGCGTTACGTTTTCCACACATCTCTACCGGCGCCTTTTTAATCTTTAATGTAGCAGTTTTGGGTTTCCCAGGTTACGTAGTAGTGGCATTCCGAATGTATCGTCGCGCGTTAACTTTCTCTTCTTCTCTCAGGTATTTTATTATTTTTATTTTGCTAACGTCTCTTTTATATTCGGAACCGTAACCTTTTCGAGGAGAATGAATGGTTGACTGATTCGATATGTGACCATCGGAATGAATGGACCAATGGGATATTACGGAGCGAAAGGTATATTTCTTGGCAAGCGTCCAATAAGAAACATGGTTATGGGCCCTCGTGCTCTAGTTTGGAGGGAGGGATTAATAGTTAGGTTTCTATAAACGTATTCTGTTTTTAGATTATGTTATTTAGTTTTTATGAGGAAGCATGATCAAAGATCATTAATCAAATAGTAGTATATTAGGTCTATAGAATTATCTCATCGATATGTAATGTTTAGCTTTACGTTATTAGGATGCTATTGAGTGCTATTGATGCTATTCCGGTGTGTACGTTTAAATTCAACCTTTGTTGATAAATCTCCATAAGACTTTCATTTTGAAAATTTTATAAATTTCGGTTTTGAATATATTATATGATTTTTTTTTGACACGAAGAGCATAAAATTGACTCAAAATCATTCTTTAAAGGATAGTTTTTATTTTTTGTCCATTGAATTTAGTTTCTGAATCTCTTTTATATTTAATTGAATGCACACGTTTCAAAAACGTAATGATTTTGAACTATTTTTTTTCTTTTCAAAATGACCAACCAGACACCATTTTGAGTTTTACAAATGAAAAATAAAATTTCTCTCTTTATTAAAATTTTCTTAATATTTAATAAAATAAATTAAATACTTAGGACATAAATTTGGTTTGGTTTTTTCTTTTCTGATTGCATTTCCGTTTTTCACAAAAATTGGAACTAATAAAATAAGATAGTAAAACATTGAAGGTACAGTTTTTTTAGTTTTCTTTTTTTAGTTTTCTTACTCAAATATGAACATATAATTATCACGGTAATAAAATTAATTTAATATTTAGAACATAAAAAAACCTGATTTTGTTTTCTTTTTCTTATTGCATCTACTTTTATTACAAAAATTGGAACTAATAAAATAAGATGTTAAAGCATTGAGGGTATAGTTTCTTTTAAAGTTTTCTTACTCAAATGTGAACATATAATTATCAAGGTTAGCTTACGTATTTCTCTAGTGTACTATTTAATTATTGCCATACTCAGAAAATTGAAGTAAAATATATCCTCGGGAAAGAGGATATTTGTTCTAAATGTATGTTCGAGTGACACTATATTGTCATTCTAAGAAAAAGAGCAAAACATGTATATCAAATTATGTTATTTGGGTAAAAAATTTTTGATCAATCATTCACTTCTGAAAATTTGCAGTTGATGCCTAAAATTGATTATTTTAAGAGTTACGATAACAAATAAAATATCAAGATTTATATTTGGAAAGTAATTTTAATTGTATTAATAAGTTAAGAAAGAGAGCGAAAAAATGCATTTAAAGAAAAGTGAAAATATAATTTTTATCTTCAAATTACTGTGCTTTTTTTTAACTAAACGTATGGTAGAAAAAATCTTTATACTGAAATAATTCAACAGCGCATATTCAACTTAAAATAATAATGCAAAATACAAAAAAATTGTGTCAAAAATAATTTAGGAAATCGAATATGCCACACCCAGGTCAGACGTTGGGCAATTTCAGAAATATGATCGGTTGTTCAAGGTTAAAATCATTTGTGTCATTTAAGCGACACGTGAAGCACTAGAATCAATAGAAAGATTGGAGAAGGGGGAGGGGGTAGATTTCGTTATAAAAAATATTATGGACTGAATGTTTCAATAATATTTGCTCAATTCATGCCTAAATATTAAACATTACAAAAGACATTTCGTAACTATGACAGATTCTGAAAAAAATATTTCAAATTAAAACTTTTTATATATAATTTCATTGCTTGTAAATTATGATGATTCGGTTATGAAATAGAAAATAAAATGCAGTAGAATTAGTTTAACACGAAAACGCTGCCGAAATATCGGTTACCACGAAGCAATACAACGATTCCAACAAACTACTTTGTATTTTCATGAATTTTTTTCTCTTAATACGAAGCGAAAATCGCTTAACATGAAAAGATATCTTTTCTGGGAATACTGACCACACCACGCAGACGAGATTTAAGAGGGGTGTGAAATGAAAGGTGTTTTCCTCATGTTTCACAGAAAGCAGGCTAATTTGCTTTTGAAATACCCTTGGAACAGCTTGTGGAGTGAGCCAATTTTTTTTTATCTAAGTTACTTTCACACCCTTTACCCCACAAACGCCACATACAAAAAATCTGAAAAGAGGAACATCCTGCACAGTTATTTAGACGGGTATACGATTGGTAAAAATAACAAAATGGACAACGATATCGAACAATTTGTGGACTGTTTGATCCAAGATGCAAAGAAAAATAGATTATTTTCCAAAATTTCAATAAATGTTTTTTTTTCTCAAAAGATTTGAAAATTTTGTACTGAATTTTATTAAGTTCTAGTGAATGTTTTTTGTTTCATTGATTTTTATTAAATACGTGCATACATACATATCTATGTAAACAAAATGTACTTTAATAAACACAATTTTGTTACATATGTTTTTTGCAATATCCTTTAACACGAAAAAATATTTCAGTTCCCTCAGTTTCTTGTTAAACAGTTTTCACTGCATTATATTTTATTGATCTGGACGTACATATTGAATACATCAAAAACGAAAGAAATTATAAAAGATGGACTATTTTGTACATCATATTCATATTTACTTTTACGGGAATGTAATTTTTAAAGAATAAAAAAAAATATGTAATCATAAAGTACGTTATAAACTATCACTATAAGAATTGCGTGTGACAAAAGCTATTATATATTAATAATAGTGTATTAATTAATTATATACCTGATATAAATACAGAATACCAAAAATAAAGATACAAGAAGATATCATGCATGGAAATAGAAACTTCTCATTAGAATAGTTATGAAAATTATAAGATAATTTTATTTAAATATTTAAATGTGCATATTAAAGAGATTTATTGAAAGATATTTTAATGTGTTCATATGATAATGTCCACAATGTATCTAACTTGACAGCTTAATTTTTATTGCATAGCATTTTTTTAAATATTTTAAACAACACTCAAAATATAAATGCACTTTCGTTCTAATTTAATTTATTTTATTTAATAAGAAAATAACAAAATATCGTTATTTGTGAACCTGAATTTTTATAAAAAGATATATCTGTTAGGTCATATTTGGTTTTCAAACATCTGTTAGAGAAAATTTTAGTTTTCAAATTCGAAAGAGCAAAGCACCAATTGATGGAATGAATTTCTAAATTATATGTATGCATTATAGAACATTGTGCTTATTTAAAATATATATAAAAAAGCCCAGAAAACAAAAAAGTCTTCAACCTGCTTATTAATTAGCTTATCTGAAGGATACTTTTTTACTATAAGCAAAATATTTGCAAGTGTTAGTAGCATTATGCAAAAATATTGCGATTCAAAATTATGTCGAAGCACAGAAATGACGAAAATAAAAGTAAAAATGGCTCGAAAAGGAAAGTTGTGCATAAACAGCTTAAATTACAAAAATCATTAATACCATTTTTTTTCCTTTAAAGAATAATCCCTTCTCAAAAATAATCCCCATTTTTAAGCGGATCTTTTTAATGAACCATGCAATAAAATGTAAATCTATTTAAAACAACTTTTGCGTAACAGATTTGAAAGTGTATTTTAATCCCTCAGCAATTATCTTTTTAATCTAACTTGAAATCAAAATGTAAGATTATCTTTTTTTTTTTTGCTAATTACTTTCCAAATTAAAATTTCTCTGATTTTTTTTGAACACCGATACAAATTTTGTGATTTTTCCTATTAATATAAATATGTAAACTACGAAACGAATTATTGGTGAAGGAGAAAATACTTCTGTATCATTTCCGAAAACAATTGGAAACTATTGGATACAATCATTTGTGATTGATGGTCGCAAAAATTGGCTTGTAACGAACTCCCTAACAATAGAATCTGGTTTCTAACAATAGATACTTTAGGGCATTGACTGCGATTCCTTACTATTTTCGAATCTATCATATTGATGAAAAATGTTACTCCTTTTTTCAGTTTTGAATCTAACTTTTGAATTCAGAATGCTTACAGTAATGAATAAAATTCCATTTTCTTACTGCAGTTATAATGAGAAATTGAATTAAATTCATAGAATTTAATGAAACATAAGAAGTCTAATTTTCATAAACTCATGTTGTAGTATGTTGCAATTTGCCTGTTATAAAGTTGCTTGTCAAATTCGGTGGAAATTAGCATAATATTTTAAAGTTATTTGAATGAATAAGGAAACAAAAATTACTTCCAAAAGTGTCAATTATGTGAAATGGATCTAGAAATAAAAAAATAATACATATTACAAGCAATATTTTCAGTTTATACCAACTGCCCGTCAACAGTTGATGGATGATGTTTCGTTGAAACCCTAGATTAAAAGTTCGCAACACTTTTTGCTTAAAAAGGCTATTCGTAAGTTTAGTAAAAGACATTGACGTCTTACATTATGCATATGTATAACGTATTTGAAAGTTGATCATCAGATTTCAATAAATAGTAAAACTTAAGACCCTTCTAAAAATAACTAATAATTTATTGTTACATAGTCTACATAGGGCAGAACATCATCAGGGCAACGCGCCAACTGGTTAGTAAATTGTTTGGAAAGTAGTACGTTTTGTAGAAGGTAAAGGTGAGATTTAATCTTGCTTTTTATGCACCATATTCAGTCACGGTTGGCTTGTTGATTCACGAAATTTAAATATTTTGGTTGAATTATTACAAGTATATACTATAAGCCTATAAATGCATTTACTTAGGAAAAATTCAACTTATACTAAGCATTATTAATCTAACAAGAAAAAAAAACATGTCTAATAGTCTTCTATATATGTTTCTTTCTTTGTATTCTAAAAAGTAATTTCTAAATAACCATTAGTAAACTAAGTAATAGTAAGTGAAGTATACGTCTAATAAAATATAGCATATTGAGTAATATCTTAGTTCTGAATAACATATTGATCAAATATTGTAAATGTTTATTTTGAATAAGAATATATAATTTAAAATAATCCCGACAACATATGCAGTCACTGCATCATAATTTTTTGCAAAAAATTTTTAAAAAAAGGGAAATACTGTAGTTGAGAGTAGAGTTATATAATGAGTAATTTAATAAAAAAATTATTTGTTATTAAGTTTTTGTCATACATCCTTAAATGGCTTATTAGACTCTGAGAGAATTACAATTCCAGAAGATAGATGTACACTGGTGTCCAAAAGTTAAGCATAAATTGTAAAATGCGAAAAACATGGAGTAAATATTCGTAAAATTATTCTAAATTTCTTGCGGATATTAATTAGGTGAAAAAGAAACATTGGGTTTATGCAACACTTTTCAGTCGACTACGTCCTGCGCGAAACACCGGCGCATGTCGGAACGCGGAGAAACCGATTCACGCAGCCTAGGCAGTTCAGACAAATTTCGTGCAACTGCTGTGAGAAGGAACGTTGTTAACCATCAAAAGAGGTGAATGATGGCACAAAGACGCCAAATGGACATGTTTACTAAAGGAAGAATCGTTGGAATGCTGGAATCCTTACGATCACAAACCGAAGTGTCTCGAATTCTGAATGTAGACCAGTCTGTAATCTCAAGACTGTGGGAGAGGTTTCGAAGAACGGGAGATGTTACCCGACAACCAGTATCAAGTCGACCAAGAGTCACAACCCCTCGCCAAGACCGATATCTGGTAATAAGTGCGCGACGTCAGAGGGGCAGTACTGCCAGAGCACTGGGTTCGGCACTCACAGCCGCCACAGGAGTACAAATTTCGAGACAAACTGTTTACAGGAGACTCAATCATGCCGGCCTGTATGCCAGAAGACCAGCAGTTTGCATTCCCCTCACGTCTGCGCATAAACGCGCTCGTTTGAACTGGAGTTTGAATTATCAATATTGGATTGTGGGAGAGTGGGCCAATGGGATGTTCAGTGACGAGTCTCGGTTTAGTCTGAGTAGTGATTCTCGGCGGGTAACGATATGGAGAGAACGTGGAACACGTTTTGAACCAAGAAACATAACGGAAAGACATCATTTTCCATCAAGGGGAGTAATGGTATGGGCAGGCATCATGATGGACGGCCGCACAGACCTCCATTTCTTTGACACGGGTCTGTGACTGCTCAAAGATACAGAGACGAAGTTCTTGAGACTTATGTTCGCTTGTTTCGAGGTGCTGTCGGTCCTGACTTCCTATTCATGGAAGATAATGCGCCATGTCACCGAGCGGTGCTGGTTGATGACTTCCTTGAAACGGAAAACATCCAGCGCATGTCGTGGTCTGCGAACTCCCCTGATTTAAATCCTATCGAGCATGTATGGGATATGCTCATGAGACAAATTGCAGCCCTTTCGCACCCACCAAGCTCCGTTACAGAGCTGAAGAGAGCTCTCCAAAAAGCTTGGAACCGTTTGAGCCCACAACTCATTCATCATCTCATAGCAAGTATGGTAAATCGCTGTGCAGCGTGCCTGGCTGTCAGAGGTGACCATACGCCTTATTAAACTGCAGCATCAGTATTTTATTTAATGTTTTCTTTCATTTTTTCTTTAAAGTGTTAATCTTTGCTATGCTCAGTTTTCTTTCAAACTACTACTTTGGATAATAAATTTAATTATTATGATTCTTTTGATTTGCTTCCTTATTTTATAACCATTTTACACTCGCATATCACGTTTCCCGCCATTCTGATTTACAGTTCCTTCTTTATCCATATAATTATCATTTATGCTTAACTTTTGGACACCAGTGTACTTCTTAAGCCGGTATTAATCCTGAAAGATCTTTTAGGCTTATAAGCAAACGATTAAAAAAATTGCATTAAAAGGAAGAATTGAGATAATTGTTCAAGTATATATTGGACTATAAACACAATCATTCCTCACACGCATCATACCTATCCTTCTACTGATGTATTGTTACACGTGCAGTAGCTGTATTAAGGATATCTAAAATAACAGATTATAGCAAAACAAAAAACAAAAAAAAAATTGTCAATAACTTTTATAGATTCAGCAAATGGATGAATGAATTAATTTATTCTATTCGTGAAAGGGGATCATAATTTTTCGAAAAGGTAGTACAGCAGTTCTTTTTTAGGATAGGGAGTAGATTAACACATTATATCTATATATATTAATTGCTTACACATTCAATTAGTTAACATATCTTTTATTGAAGCAATCAATTAAAGCAGCAGTTGTTAAACTGTGGTCCGTGGGGGTCCACAGCAGCTCTCTAGGTGGTCCGTGGAGTCTTTCATCTAACACATTAACATCTTTCTCTTTTTATACACTCTAAAAGATCTCGTGAAAAAATTGAAAGATGTGCCATTCTGGGCTAGATCACTAACCATCCCTCAATGAAATAATTCTATAAGAACATGCATTTTGATCATGAATATTAGGTCAGTAAGGGGTGTTCAATATCTTGGGGGTGTACAATGTCAGGCTGAAACATAAAAGGGAGGAGGGAGTGATCGAAAGTCTTAGAACCACTGATTTAAAGAATTAAGAGTTGGGTATCTAATACGTGAAACCTTTTTTAATAATGCTGAATTAGATAAACATTTATATGATAAAAAAACACTATCAGTACATATTGTAACGAGCTTAATGTTTTAATGAATGATTTTTAAACAAAAAAAATCATATGGTAAGCTTTTAAAACAATAATACTCATTTCAGAGAGTTCCTGTATTAATTATAAAACCATATATGAATTGTGTATGTGGTGAAAATCTTTTTTTTACCTGATTTATCATAATAATTATATGGGAAGTTCAATTGAGAGAGCTTAATTATATATATATATATATGATTTGGTAACATTTTGATATGATATTTTTAACTATTTAATTTGGTATGTTGACTTAGAAACGAGTTATTAAGCAAAAGTAAATCTGCATTTGGGTTGATTATTAGATATCACATTAATTGCAATAAAATAGTTGCTTTTTTAACACCCTTTTACATGATTCGCTTGTATGTAATGGAATATTTGAACTCGATTTTTACCCATTTTAAAAAGTCAGAATAATTCGAAATATTGCTCACTTGTCCAGGACCGATGGCAATACATAAATTTAATAATTTTGTTCCATTGCCTAGATTAGGATCATCAGGACTAATGATTTCTGATTTTCAGATCCCATCCCGCATTTGGCGTCTAATTCCAGATTTGGCGACTAAAAGATTAAGACTTAGTTCAATTAACTATAAAAAGGTGTTTTTTAGTTTTTTTTTTAAACTGTAATTTTTATTGGATTTAAATTTCATTCGTATGAAATTTCAAATGAGTGAATTAAAAAGCAATAATGTTAAATTCTTAAATAATAGCAATGTATTATCTATTAAATGCAAAGAAATGACATGTGTTACAAATCTGTTACTAAACCAACACCTAGTAAAATTCCAAACATTCATTACTTTAAAAACAAATGTTATGAATTTGAAGATTCCAAAATTAATCATCTCTCTCATACTCACTTAATTAAACAGAAAGTCATTAGCATGAACTTCAAATTCAAACTGACTACACTGATAAAAGCCTTTTGCTAAAACAATTACTTTAAATGCAGAAGTAGCGAATAGACTTGTCAAAATTATTTCAAAAATTATCCTACAGTAAGCTTTATTGTGCAAAATTCCAATACCCAAATGAATTCTTCCTTTACCCTGTCCATTAATTAACAGAATCATTTAAATATAATAATCGCACCACCAGGAACTGATAATATTGATTGAATGAGCCAAGTGGGCACTAAAATGGAGCTCTGAATAACTTAGAATGCCGTTTGCAGCTCTCGACTACACCATTAAAAACAAATTTAGTAATCATTGTAATGGTTTCTAACTTGAGGTAGCTTTTTATGTCGTAGTAGTGAATAAATACTACACGGTTAAATATTTAATTTGGACTGTTGCTATTATTTAAATTATGTTATGTTATGTATGTTTAAGATTCTGTTACTATAAATAATTAGTATCAATTGTAAATGTCATTAAAAACTGAGGACATATTAACAAAATGAGTTAACGTATTTTCCACCAAGTGAAACTGTCATAAGTGAATTGTGTGTTTGCTTTTTATTTAGCTACTTATGTCTCAAAACTACAATTAAAATTAGATCCAAGCAGTTTTTATTTTTATTTTTATTAAGAAGTCACATTTAAAAAGGGGGGGGGAATAATAACGATTTTAAATGTCCATCTTGACGATTAATAATTTTTCCTATAGTAAATAATCCTTTGCCTGTGATTTTGAAATAAGGAAGACAAAGAATTTTTTATAAACTATTTTTATAAGGCTTGCAATACAATACTAATGTATATATGTTACCGTTAAAGTATGAATTCCATTATTTCATAGAATAACTAGGTATTTCATCAAATTTCTAGGCATTTCATTTAAAGTATATAAAATTCTTGAATTTTAAGCATTTCCTAGGTATTCTGTAGAATAGCGATTACTTGATCATTAAAGTATGAAATACGGCACTCGGAAGTTCTTTGAATAGGTTCTAGCTGTTTTTAATCAGATTTGAGCCGTTTATAGCTGCTTTAGAAAAGGATTTTTCTGATAAGAAACAAGAGATAGCCGAGTAAAAAAATTTACTCAAATTCTCAGTTCAGTATATGTGAGTGAGAATTATTTTCCATTGAAGAAGTTACGAATATTGACACAATCCTTCTTTCTGTAGTAACAGCTCAAAATTGCGGCCCTGGACAAGGATTTAAAGAAGTGCTCGTGTAAAAAAATGTGTAATAGTAAAAAGTGTGCTTGTTTCAAAAATAATATGCAATGCAATTTAAAGTGTCGTCACAGCAATCCTTGCTGTAATAAATAAAAAAAACTAATATAAAGGCATTTCATAAAATTTTAATTAATATTCTCTTACATTTTGTTTGAATAAGTTTACACTATGTTTCTATGAAGCAATAGTTTTTCTTCCGAACATATATTTTTTTGACATTTAAATATATTTATTTCTGTAGCCTATTCTTTTTTCCCTATCTGTTTAACTATTGTTAGCAATATGAGCAATAATAAATTATATCATCTGCTTTTTCTTATTATTTGACAATTAATCATCCGACAAAGGGATAAAATATATTTTTCGAGAGATTTTAGCCCTTTATGGTCAATTAATCTATAAAAAACTTTGAAATTCTTTATTTTACACTTTAATGGTCTATCATTAGTTATTTCAAATTATAACAGTAAAGTATGAGCTTTTTCATCTATTATATACTTTAACTGACATGTCTAGTTATTTTATGAAATACCTAATCATTCTTTGAACTAACTGAATTATACACTTTAACGGTAACATATATATATAAATCACATGAAGCATATTTTACCTATTACAAAGCTTATTTCATAGAAATCAACATCATATCATCATATAGTTTCCTTAATATTTGCACATATGTTCTCCAAAATAAAAAATAAAAATATAGACGAAATGAGTTATTTATTTAGAAACCAAATGGAGTATACATTAACTCTATAAAACTAAAAGCAAATATTTTTAATTGGAAAAGATTGCAACTATGTCTCTAACCATTTGTTTTATGAATATCTTGTTAGAAAATCCATATAAAGAAACTTCAACATATAATAAGAAAACAAAACGTAATTACCTTGTTGATTAAGTATGTTTAATATATATGCAATCCGCATATTATTTCTAAAGGGTTTTTTTTTCTTTCAATGTAGCTTAAATTCATTTAAAAACAAAGAGGTTTGTCAAGAGACCGCTTTTGATATTAAGCATAATTAGGAAAGATATAGTGGAATTTAGAACCAGATTCAAATCATCCAGTACTATAGCATTTATGAAACAGCAGTAAATCAGATCCAAATATGAAATAATCGGAAGTTTTAGACAACAGATAAAAGTTTTCAATACAGAAACGATTAACGCAAGAATTCAATTTTGAAAATCACTTTTCATAGAGTCTGGCATTTTTCGAATGCTTGGCGATTTTGAGTTGCAGTTTAATGGTTTAAAAGAACTACAAAAGTGTACTATCATTAACAGCAACTAACTTAAATAAGTATATTAAGCATTTTGCACCTTAATGACCATCTGAAATGCAAAACCCAAGTCAAACTTCCTTATATTAAAAGTTAGAACTCAATAAAATATTAAATTGTTATATATTTATGAAACAATATTAAAACCGATTAAACTTCTCTACAAAATAAATAAATTTTGAACAATGCTGTGTCTGTAAAGAACGAAGAGTGTATGCAGGAACAAACCAAAATTATAGAAACATTTATGTTTAAAATAATATTTAACACATGCAACAAAAACTGCATTTTTTTATTTCTTGACATAATCTCCTTAAGCATTAAGACATTTATCCTGACATGATACTAGCTTTAATATCCCTTTGTGATACTGCTTCGTGTCAAACTTCTTGAAATAAGCTGCAATGAAGTCTTTCAATACCGTCTGATTCACAAAGCATTTCCTGCCAAAAATTATTTCCATTGTCGGATTAAACGAAAATCTGATGGGGTTAATTCTTTTCTTTATGGAGGACATTGCATGGCATCCTAATTCCACTACGAAAAGTTCGATTTGATTTGAAATGTTGAGTTCGAAATTCGCTAAACCATTCCATCTTTTTTCATTTATTTTTATAGCTGCATGTAATTCCTGGAGATACTATTTGCAAAAAATCTAACAATTCCACAAACCATATTCTTCAAATAATCTATGATTACACATTCTATGGTCCTTTGCTTCCCAAATACTAGTTTGAAACTTCTATTAAATGTGCGCTGGGAATATTTGTTAGAAATGTTTTTTCCCTTCATACATTACTTCTCCATTTAAATAATACGCAAAAGTAAAAAAAAATTAATTTTAATTAAAATTGATTTATGTATATATACGTTATTGCATTATATTAATATTGTAACTACAAGAGGGTTACTTATTTCGTATGTTTGATATCAATAAAGGAATTCTAGTTTATACTGATTTTCAAACACAGTCAAAATTATCGTAAATATTCTATACTAGAAGAAAGCTAGGGATTAATAATTCTTTAGGTACATAAGATATTATCCACATTTTTGTAGTAGCTAGAAAATAACTTTCGAAACATCTATAAAACATTTTTGGTACATTAGTAGCCAATTTTGATTCAAATATTTCACTGATATCTATTTATGCATGAATAGATTAATTTACCTAATTTATATTTAATTGAAGCAACGTTTGATTAAAATGCTTAGATATTTAGATAAGTGGAGAGTTGTAAATTTGAGCTTAGAATCTAAGAATTAAGATAAACGTAGCGTAAACTGTAAACGCGGGCAATTTCTGCAGGGCTTTCCTGAAGAATAACTGAACTGGGTCAAAATATCTGAGTCTTAAAGATCAAAGGATTATTTTTTATAGAAAATTAATCTTTGCTATGCTAATTTCCTCCGAAAAAAACTTAAATATAAAATTTATTTTTGCTAATTCATTCAAGACCAAGACATTCTTTTTGAGAAGTCTCAGATCCAAATCTTTCTAATCGACAGCACACCCTAATTTAAGTAAATCCTTCTAATTAGCAGCACAAATTTTCGCGGAATATTAAATCCACCGAACCTAATATCCATGATTAGTGGACTTATTTCGTGTATTTAAAGGAATTATAATACTTAATTAATGATAAAGGTAAGTCATCCATGGCTTTTCTGAACTTTAAACCTTGGAATGTGATTGGTCGAATAGCATTGTGAATAACAAAGACACACATTCAGGTATTGTCTTAGTAAACTGTTCTTTTAAAAGTAATATACGTTATTAAATAGAATTAGTTCTACGAGGGAATATGCGATGCAAAAAACATTTGTTCAACTATAAAAATTAGTAAAGAATTGCCGTTTAAATTATTGTCTGTATTTTCATTCTAGGATTTGAAAAGTTTATTTGTTTTATTTAAGCGTATAATTCATCTTATGTGTCAAATTAAAAACTATTGAAGCTTTTATATGTCCCATATGTCAGATATAACAGTCTGAGCTCTCAGAATAAACAATCTTTAAAACGATTCAATATCTTTTTTGTGCACGCATATTGTCATCGTTATTTAATTTGTTTTACTTTTCTTTTACTACAGTTTTATGGATGTTTATATCATTTCTACTTCCAACAAAATTAATGAGAGTTTTTAACAACTATTTATTTTAAAATTTGTTTTTTGAAAATATTCTTTACTCAAAACATTTCACAAAATATGCCTATGCATGCATATTACTTTATGGTAGGGTAACAGTTCTATTTAAACAAATATACCTATTTTCGTACATATATGGTATACATACTTCTACGCAGATACCGATAGTACCCTGAATGACCTTCCATCAAACTTGATGGTGCCCCATGATGCCGTATCGTTTCGTGTTGCGATGCTCCACAAATGCAACCGGTTGGACGTCACCATGTCGGCATCACACTCACATAAAACAACTATCTGTAGCGATATAATATATATAAGCCAGTAACAACCTCCGCACCATGGTGATCATTTTGGTGTAGTGGTTAAGTTACTCGGTTTCGGATCCAAAAGTCCCGGGTTCTGTACTACCGGATAGTACGCGCCACTTCATATCTTTGGATAAACAGAAATATAACCCGTTTAAGCCAATACATTACTCAATGCCTTTCCGTAGTCCACGTCTCTCGACCCCAGCACCACTGTTATTGGAGTCGTCTCGGACGTGCGGTCAAAGGCATTCTTCTTAACGGACACCATCAGCGCAGTCCACAAACAACCTGCTGCCCACTAGCTACCAATTGACAGGCAATGGCTCCAGTCGACATAAAAACGTCAAGGTTGTCGAGAGCATGCTTCACAATGGCGGTAAAAGTAGCTGTCAATGGTTGAGTCGATACATGTGCGATGGCATCGCTTTAGCTGCATCTTCATCTCTTAAACGTGGCGAATGTTTTTGTTCCAACCATCTTTGCGATAGAGGTGTACTCTACGGCATTGATGCATTTAGTTTGGTGTTAGATAAAGGTCGACATTTAAATTAACCTTTTCTTCTCATTCAAATCATCCCGCCTCTCGTAAAATTGTCTATCTGCTAGAAATGCCTCCGTTGGCAGGACATTTCTCTGACAGAAATAACGGCACGGATCTTGCCCATTCTGCAGGTTCCTTCCCTTAAGTCCTATTCGACTCCTGTTGGATACTTGAGCATTTCACATCATTTGTCAAAACTGGAGAGATGCACTTACCCTGAAATATGCACAATTTTCTGTCCTCTCTTTCTTCCCGTGGCACTTCCAGTGAAATACATGTATACATAATGAACTCAATTTTTTGGATAAATAACAAAAGTAATATTGAATAGTAATTTGTAGTGACAATATAAATACCGAATAGAAAATAAAGAATTTATTTAAGTAGTTAAAGGATCAAGAGAGTGCCGGGTATGCGACCTATTTTATCAAGTACAAATACGAAAAAGAGGTGGAGGAATCCTCAAAGACTTTCCGGTTATAGAAAAATAAACAGGAAAATATTATAGGAATGTTATATCACTTGTTTATGTGAAGGGAATTATAAATCACTTCTTAGAGAATTCATAGGTGATTTTAGCAAAATGTTTACCTGGCAATCGCTGAGTAAAATATGTGGAGTGAGTGTGAATATTAACGTCGTACTATTTGTCTAGTCAAGCTTTAAGCGATGGATCTCGTAATGTTGAAACACGGTCAAGTGATGAGGCTGACATCTCCCTCTCCTAACATCCCCACCACAGCAACGGGAGGGCGTTTGGATCTCGATATATTAACGTGCATTAGCCCCTTCTGCACCTCGGGTCTTCTGCATAGGCTCAAACGCATGCCATGCTATCCACGAATCCGTTACCTTGATCATTAGACTGCCGTGACCACATGAGATATCAAAATACAGGGTTTAATCCTTTTAACACGGGAAAAGGAAATAGACTGGTGTTTATAAAGTGGTATTCGTAATTAAACTTCTTTTTACCCCTTCGGAAGCAGACTATTAAATATGTCATAGGGGGTAAAAGGGAAAACAGTGAATTATACCATTTAAATTCACTTTTGCTCAAAATCACGTCTATCCGTTTACAAGTGATTTGTTGGATTGTTTGGATTTACGCAAAGTCACACTGAAACTTCATAAATAACAATGGTCTTAAAAATATAGCAATGCAACAGAAATAATATTAAATTAACTATTCTTAAGAATATCATAATAAGCAGTGCAAAGATGTGAAACAGTTTTATTGCAATATATCTAATATAATCCATTGAGGAAAGACAGAAAATCCATGCAATTCAATTTAAATCTTAAGTAATTAATCATGCTGAATAATTTATCAAATTAAGTCAGCTTCCTATAATTCTTTTGGCACAGATAAAACAGTACTTGTCGACCAATAGCATTCAAAATTTGCAGAACTTTGATAAAATTGCTTAGATAAAATAGCGGTAAACCCTTTCTGTAGAAAGCATTTGTTCAATTCAGGCGAATAGAATAAATGAATAGTGTCCAAAAATAAATTTAAAAGTTCTTTCGTCTTACAGTTTATTTTTAGAAAATAATCGTTTGTCTTAGTGTCAGCGCCTTTAATACCCGTAAACGTTTTTTCTACGCTTTTCTTACCCAAACGATTTTTTTTTTATTCTTACACATTTCGTTTTCATCCGAAATAATTTTAACGAAACCTTTCCTTTCTTTGAATTTAATTCATTACAAATGCAAATTATTATAAATATGGGTTCATGATGTTTCTAGAACTCATTTTCAAAGATAATAAAAATATTTTTAAAATTTATTTTATTACAGCATATTTATAGTTCATTTTTTGAATATAAAAAAAAGTTTTCTGCGCATTTTAAGCCTTTATTTTGAAACGTTTAATAAAAATTAAAGGTAAAAAACGAGATCAAAGATTTAATTTAATCACACGTAATTTGTCAAACTTTCCAAATTTCTCCACTTGATGCCTCTTCTAGATTGATGCGTTTAAGTAGCATCATCAGTAATAATTTAGAAAATTAACTGTTAAATGATTTTTAACAAAACAGTTCAATTCTTTTCGGTTCATAAAATGAATTCTAAGAGTAGCAGATAGTTCCAAAAACAATTATACTTCAAGAAAATATTCTTCAAAAGTGCAAAAAGAATCAAAAGAGCAATAAAAACACACATTGAGAAAAACTCCTTACACATTTTATTTTACAGATTAAATTCACCACCCGTTTTGTGTAAAAAAGAAAGAAAACTTATTTTATTTTCTTTCCTTTTTTCCAGCGTCACCTCAAGTTTAGGGGACTGATTCACGTTAAATCGTTCCAGTTGAAAGCTCTCCCTTTTGGTGTAGTGCCATAGTTTGGAAAGTTTCGCAACTTGACCGAGATTAATAAGTACGAGTTTCATCGACAATTGTCATTGTGTTACTTCATAATGCGATATAAATATAACTAAGGTGACCAATCGTCTTACTTTAGAGAGGACAGTCCTGTTATAGACTTTGCCTCAGAAAGTGTCCTCCTTTTCAATATCTTAAAAGTTTCAACGATTTTGTCCCGTTTGAAGGGAAATTTATTAATAATAAAAAGTGTTAAACCTAGAAGAATCAAATCCAGGTCTAACGGAAAAGTTTGTCAAACAAATACAGAATTTTTACTAAACATGTTTCCAATATGTCGAAGAATGGTCTGAAACTATCACAGAAAAGATAATAGTTTTCAATGGTGTTTTTTTTTACTTCATTACAAGTAAATTGGCAGACATAGAAAATTGTGTTTAGTTTTTATCGAATGAAATGTCTGATTGAAGAGATTAAAAGACTTAATGCATATTTAAGTTCTGATAAATTAGAACAATTGGAAAATCAACATGCTGAAATTGAAATAAGATGGGGGTGGAAATATTTAATTATTTCAAAAATTAACACATTCCATTCGAAAATTTAATTATTCCTGTTATATTTACGTTATGCTGTCCTGGAACTGATGCAGCAGTTGAAAGGTTTTTTTTTTCCAATTAGTAATGATTTTAGTCCAAGTGAGTAATCAATATTAAATGTTGATACTTTAGATGCAGAACTTAACGTCAAATTCAATATATGAAGGATATTTCTCGCTCTAAAATTTCCAATATATTAGAAAATGATATATTGGCAAAAAAATTCATTCAATAGAAAAATACTCATTTAAGTAAATGATTAAAAGAGATGAAAGTGTAATTAGTGTATTTTCGTTTGAATTAGTAAAATGTTTCATATATTTACGATGTAGCTTTTCCTTACACTTTTTGTCCTTCTTTTCATTGTAAAAAAAATTGGCCACTTCTTCATGTAACTCTCTTTTTCTTTCTCTCACACATAAAAGCGTCAAAAAATATTCGAGAAAAGTTTCCCTTTCCCTAAACACGATAAAATTCTCTCAATTCTTATTTAATATAAATATGCAATTTTAAAAATAAACTTTTCAAAATATCTGAGAATGAATAGTATTAAAACAACTTCTATTCCTCTTATGCCCTTTGATGTATTCTATGAAATGTATAACATTCCAAGAATTGTTGAAAAATGTCCAGTTATGGACCTGTCAACTTCGTAGAACAAATCATGCAAGACTGTTGCAGTCCAGGAAGATGTTGTGGGGACAGGTACAAATGACTTGACCATCCCATAATTTTCCCACGACAAGATCTCATCTTTCTGTGGCAATTCGATTTATTCACGGTACAGAAGCTTTCACGCCGTCGTGTATGTATTTCTGCGGTGAAGGAAAATCTTTCTTTTGGTGATAGTCTGGTGACAAATAGACTTGATGATGAATCGTCTTTTTCTTTCAGAGTCCAGCAGACATATATTTAGATTTGCAGAACATTTCGGACATTCAAATGTAACGTGTGTGTTTTAGGACGCGTTGGATACTCTATTATTCTTGTTTCTTGTGTATTTAAGAATAGCATTTGTATCAGTTTGAATAATATAAGATTATGCTAAATAAAAATGGTATTAATTTGTGACTCTAAAATGATTTCGAAGAATATTTAACAACATAGAAATAAATATTACAGAACGATCATCGAATGTAATGTTGGGATTACTTTTGATGTGAATTGAAAAAATAATTATTTATTACCTTTTTTATAAGATTAAGACCTTTATTATATTACATCATACATTGAAGTTATTGTTAACTAAAATCTGTGAGTCTTTGAAAAAAAATTATCGTTTGGAATAATTATTTTTGCTAAGAAGGTCCCACACTTTTTCTTTCTCCAATTTATAACAAAAAATACATTGATAAAGAATATGATTAGCTTTTATAAAGGGTAAAAATATTTGAAAAATAGCCAATAATAGTAAGCGAAGTTTAGGTTGATTACTATTGTATACTTTTTTAGATACATGTTTTTCAAATTAGTATATTTTTTTCAGAAGTTTGATTTATTTCAGTTAATTTTTCTCTTTTGTTTAAATAATGCTGCAAAAAATTATTTCTAAGACAGCAAAGTCTTTGTGTGGTAGAAATAAATTTAGAAATATACATGGGATCTATCACAAACATCAATACCATTATTATTTAATTATTGAAAAAGTATATATTTATTTCCTTTCTCTTAAATTTAGCAAACTTCATTTTAAGTACATATTTGGATTAAATAACTCTTAATATTATTTCCTAGTTTTATCATCTTTCACAATTCAACTTAAATTTAACAGCGCTTTTTAATTTATCTAGTTTTCTCTATAGAGATGTCTTTAGTCCAATATAGTTGTATCCTTTCCCAAACAAATAATCTTTCAAAAGAATATTAAATTTTACTTTTAAGCAAATTGGCTAGTCTTTATACTCATCAAAAAGTAAAAATGCTATATTTTTTAGAACAACTTGTAATACTTCTAAAAATCATTCCTTTAAATTTATGGAAAATGTTTTTACCCAGACATCTGTTTCAGTAAAAGTCATTACAGTATTTTAAGGATTCATCAAAAGTTTCTAGTTATCCATCATTTTCAGAAGAGGGTGGAAAAAGTCTTATAACAAATCATTCAAAATGTCGTGACAGTGAGTTTGATGAATGATGCTACTCAAGTTCATCCCCAATTTGTTTAATAGGGAAAGTATAAACATGTAAAATATTTAATACCTAACAAGCTATTTTATTCTCTTCCTTAGTCGATGCATATTTAACAAGCAGTTTAATGGCCTTGGGTATTTTAAGTATGAAGAAATTTGTATTACGTAAAATAAAAGAGAAAACGAACTAGCAGGTTATTCGTATAAAAATAATTAATAGCAGCAAAACTTGTATGTATGTTTAAGCAATTTGAATAATAGTTTTTTAACTCGTGCTCTGAGACAGTTCGACAGAAGGAAAACTTGAAATAATAAGTTTACACAAAACTTTTTACATCCAATTTTTTCTTATATTTTTTTAATTCAGTTAATTTTTTTAAAAAAATTCTTTACTTAAATAAATTAAGATACATTTTGAAATATAATTTGCTTAAGTTTCATAATGTCGTTTCTATATTTGTGTTATACAGAAGCACATCTATTGCACGTTGTTTTTTTTATATAAATAAGGATGAAGTTAAAAATTAAAAAGTTATTATTATATATCATACTATAAGTCAATAAAATAATAAATAACCTCCAAGACAAGGAAATTTTCTAAAAACAAAAGCAAATCAAATTTTTACTTGAATACTTTTCTCATAATATTGGATTTTAATTTTTTCATAGTCAGTCGATTCAGTATCATTATTTATTAGTCAAGCAACAGTATTAGTTTAATTTATTTTAAAATTACACTAAACCAAAAACAATACAATTAGTAAAACCATTTGATTTACGCATGAAATGTTTTGAGGATTTATCGACACTATACAGGCAGAAAAAAATAAAAGCGAAAGAAAATTTATAATGCCAGAGGACAACAAATCGATCCCCTTCAATTTTCTATTACAAACAAATAATACTGTTGTAATCTGAAAAGAATATTTCAGTATCTGTTCGATCTTAAGAGACAATCCCTCTTATTTATTTAAAGATCAAACTTCATTCGATAACTTTGAACGTAAATTTAGGATTCTTGCGGTTGATGTATCTAATTGCAGTTAATTATAGAAATTAAATAAAAAATTGACATAATGAACAATTTAATAATGTAATCATCCTAAAAAATATACATTTTCACCTAAAAGTTCTGGATAGCAAGTATAGAAGAACAGAAATCTAAGGCAGGTCTATTTTTCCTGTGTTAATGCTACTGAAAATCGAGTGACAACATTTTCTTACGAAACATTTTGAGAGTTTGGGGTGCGGCTCAGATTTGAGTAATTGCATTATTTACATATGTTTCCTTTAATGAGTAAGTGATATTCTACTTCCGTTTTAAGCAAAATTTGTTCCTCTATTATTACAAGAAAAATCATTACTGTTTATAAAAAAAATTTAAATAAAAATAAAAATTACTAAAAAAAATTAAAAATTGGATATTTTATTTTATCAAGATTAAATAAACTTAACATTCTGTTTTCACATTTTCGATCATAATAAAATTCCATTTATTATTTGAATTAAGTTATCCGTACATGTAAAATATGAATCACCAGCCCAAAAAAATTTTAAATAAAGTTTATAACTTTCAAACAAAAAATACTTAAATGATATTTCTTGTTTAATTTTTTTTATATTTCTAATGGACTGCGGATAGGTTTTTTACCATTGCAGACCTAGTACTTTCCCCGGAAACTGGTATATCTTCTTAATACGGCATTATATACGCGGGTACCAATTGTCCCAAGTAATTTTGACACCCAGTTTCCTCCTCAGATGGAGGAACCTGAACTCTGACGATGCCAGGATTTAATTTTGCCGAGAGCCCCCAAGCCAAACAGACACTCTAGGGATCTTTTACATGCCATGTAATCATACGACAGGGCCGCTGTCGATTTTCTGTATCATTAAAATCCACCGACTTGGGCCAGGGTCGAACCCACTACATTGGGTGCAGAAGGTCAGTGACAAATGAACCACGCAAACAGGTACAAAGCATAAAATAAAAATACAAGGTACTAGAACAAAATAATAAACTAAAGTACATAAAATACAAAATAATAAATCCATGGTTTTTTTCACTTTTAATGCATATATATGCGTGTGTGTCTACCTGTCTGTGTGTGTGAGGGGGCTAGTGTATATCGCGATAATATCGATAACGAATTAATTAATGTAGCATATTTTTAAATCGATGCTTAGAGAAATAAAGTGTTAATAACTGTTTTCCAAAAGAGAAGCGTGACTTTTTATAACCTCAATAATTTGTTCTAATCAATGGTATAATATTCATATATAACTAATAAATGAATTTCTTTTCACTTAAAAACAATTCCTAAATTTAATAAAAAGAAGAAGAAGAAGAAAGGAATTCATTCAAAGGGTGAGAAAAAAGTTATTCATTTAGAATGATAAAATAATAGTTTATTTTACCGCTTACTACTTTCTTTTTTTGAAGATCGAATAAGAATTTTAAACAATTCGAAAAAATGTATTTTTAGCAATCTCGAGTTCGCATAAAAATAAAAATTATTCCCTGCGTTAAGAAACTAAAGCAAAAGGCGAAAACATTCCTGATCATATATCAAATATCAAATAAAAGAACTTTAAAGTATGAATCCCTTTCAGCGAAGCAACAAGAATTTTAAAATAAAATAAATAAATAAAAAAAGAAAAGAAAAGAAAAATGACTGTAAGAGAGAGAAAAACTGTGTAACGTGCGAGTGTGTAAGTGTGCACGTGCTATGAAATAAACCAATGAAAAGAAGAATTCTAAAAATTTATTTGAAACAATGGTACGAAAAAAATCGTATAAAGTAGTGCATTTATTATCTGAGACTGTAAAGAAAATTTATGTTATGTTTTTAATATCTTTGTTACAATGCATTTAGGAGAAAGAGAAAAGCAAAACAGAAATAGTTTCATGTAAAATAAAACTTTTTATATGAACCTTATGTAATCCACGAGTTCTTAAATAAATATTTTTTTCGGTTTTAAAAGTAATCGTTATACATAAAAATTTAAAATATAATCATTATATTCGTACATCGAATGGATTGATAGTTTATTAACATCGCATTTAGAAGCAACGCTTAGGGCTAATGGTGACGTACCTGCTAATTTTGAATCACTGTAAAGCAAGGGTGTCAAACTCGTGGCCCGTAGGTTTAACGAACATTTTTGAGGCCCGGTCAATATATTCACACAATAATATATATTAAAATATAAAAAATTATCCCGAAATGGCAAAGATAGTGACAGAGAAGAGATGTCAAGTGTCAAGAGGTATATATATATATATTTTGTTCTTTTATATATGTTTATTATAATGTATTATTCGAAACAAAACCTAAGTTTTTATGAGTTTTGACTTTATTTTTGCGGTCCACTTTAAGTTAAATCTTGTTTATTTGGCCCAAGTAAGCCTTTGAGTTTGACACTCTTGCTGTACAGTAATGAACCCGACACCTAAGCCAGCAGCAAACTCTCGAAACTTCCACACTATGCCTACATGATCACAAACATCAACAGCTTTAAAATATACCAGTACTTATGCATGGTAATTGTATATTGAAAAATAAATCCTTAGATTTCTATTCGTGATTTAGATAAAATTTTTGTTATAATAATTAGTTTGAGACATTTGCATCACACAAAACACGAACTAAAACGAGGAAGAAAAAAAGTTATCATCTTAGAGATTTTATAACTGCTGATTAAGTGACACATTATTAAAACTAATATTAAAGTAGATCATTGTCAGCTAAGTTACATAAAGTTAAAACAGTGCATTTTCAGTGAAATATAGAATATTTTCTGAATTAATTGAAACAAAGAGAAAGAATAAAATTTGTTTGTTAAATTAAATATATCCTTGGGGATCTTGAAAATTCATAATAATTTAAATTCATTCCATTAATGAATAATTCCATTTTTAGTAATAACATTGTATTCATTACATTGTATTCTCAACATTCATTACATTGTATAACATTGTATTTTCAAAGCTCATACATAATGCATTATAGAAAAAATTGCAACTAGTTAAAGTACGAAACTTAATTTACCATTTTTATTATCATCATGTAACATTAACCCCTTAGATTGAAAAATTTTTAATACATTTGGTGTAAATGTAGGTGCCGTAGCCCCGGCAATTTACAAACTAAAGTTCAAGCTAATCTAAATTTATTAATATATTTCACTGATTAATAAAAAGAATTTATTTATGTTGGGAGACTTCGTTACCTTCCTAAGCTATATAATACATGATCTAAAATTCTTACCTATTAGAAATAGACAAATACCAGGAATACAAGATAATTTTAATCAACAATATCTACAAATGAAAACACACCAAGTGTTTAAATGGATAAGCCGCTTGAGTCCATCTTCTAAATAAACGTGGGAATTTAGTTGAAAGTATCTCTGAATTGTTGACTATTGAAATTAACTCTGAGCTGTCACAGCCACTCCTCTTTATTACTTTACTTTTGACTTCATTTCACTTTATGTATTTTATCTAATTTACATATCAAATTTCCTCTGTAAATGGCACTTAAAACTTGCAATCGCATCGAAAGGAATGCTAGATTAGTTTCAAAAGGAAAACTTTGCGAATAGTTTCAGTTTTTGCATTTGAACCTTATTAAATGATACAATTCACTCTGTCATTAGTTCTATATAGAGATAAACATTTAAACCTCGTCTATTTATATAATCAGAATGATTCCGATATGAAATTTCTTTGAATCTTCATTAATTGATTGTAAGATTTTGTGGCACAAGAGCCAAGTTAGGCTAAGCTACACCAAAAAACAATAAAAACCCAAAATTAAATACATTAAATCTTGAATACTCATTAGCGATATATTTAATTTTATTTAAGGTATATCCGACTACGTTCGAAGAACCGTGATTTTGTAAAAGCGTATAAATCAGCGTTTCTCAAACTGTGAGGCATGCACTCTAGGAGGCGTGATAACTTTACGAGAGAGGCGCGAGTATATTGAAAAATCGTAAACAAATAATTATTTTTAAAAAGCTTAATTTATTGAAAGTAAACAGAATACATTCTGACATAATATAAAAAATAAAATACATATTTATACTGATACAATAAACTTTTAAATATATCAGTTCTACACATTGTATTTCTATTAGAGCAAGTTTAATAGTTACTAGTGACTCCATGGCTTGTGATATATAAAATCATACATAAACATCAACATATATCAATAATTTGTACGGTTTATGATTAATCCCTCAACTGCAGATTAAAAGTTACGCAATTTACTTCCGAATACCACCATTTTATACGCAGTCACGCGCATGTGATGTATTTGGGGGGGGGATAAATAAATCCTCAGAAATAAGTAAATTCTTCGCAAAAACTGGTAAGGACCTTTTATTGCATCCATATGTCTTCGGAATAATTTTATGGATAGCAGTGCTCAGAACAGATAGAGCTTCGGAAAGACGTATATATACGTCTAGATTAATGAACGCTTTGGGTGAACAAGACGTTTATATACGCTGGTGGACTTTAACAGGTTAAAGTCGTACTGTAGCTTTAGAGTCAAAGCATATTATTATTCAATTCAATACATTGATATTGTAAGGAAAGGGGGCGCGATGAAAATTATGATTGAATATTGGGTCGCAAATATTGAAAGTTTAAGAAGCACTGGTATAAATGGATAATATTTATGTAATTTATTGTCACTTAGATTAGAATACGAGTATAAAATTGTTTTAATAACAATTTTACAATAAAAATTTATTTAAATACAGTATTCTGACAAAAAATGAACATACAATGAACTATTTTTAAAACATTCTCCTTTTATAAAAAATGCTTCTATAATAAATAATATTTTCCCTGTACATAGCTCCGACATCTCTGCAGAGCCAAAACTAGGATTTTTGAAATATATAACTTAGAAGCGGGTTTTTATCCATATTTTAGTACAACAGAGGGGGAGGGGGATTTTAAGAAAAAATACCTATAGTTATTTCAATTGGTATTGGTTTTATAAAAGGAGAACGTTTTGAAAATAGGTTATTTTAAGTTAAATTTTTGCCAAAAAATTGCATTTAAATAATTTTTTTGTCGTAATGTGAAAAAAATAATTTTATACTAAGTGATACTACATATCATGAAAATTATTCATTTATGCTCTATTTTAAAATCACTGTCTCGAACGTAGTCGGATGCCCTAATTATTTAACAACAGCAATCGCTCCACCTTAATTTATCATCGTTCCTGTAGTTCGACTATTTGTATTATTGACGTTTCGTCACATAAGACTCTGACAAAATAATGAGTCTTGTTCAATACTGTCATATAAATGAAGTGCTGAAAATGCATGTAATTGTAGAATTTAATGCGATATTTCGAACTAAAGTTGCAGAGCACTTTTACCTCTTAATGAAAATGTAAAACAAATAATATGAAAAGGTGATCTCCCTAAAAAAAACCCGGAAAATCAAAAACTGGGCCGACGCGAGTAAACTGAGGCCGACTGAGTGAATAGGTAAGTGAATATTAACGTCACACTATTCAGCTATTCTAGGGCTTTCGGTGAGGTTCAGTTGACGAGGATGACACCTGAGCCGGCACTCCCCTCTTTAAATCATATGAGTTAATCAATTCAATTGATAAACTAGCAAATGCATTTTTATTGAATGTTGTCATACAAATAAGTATCATGGAAATTTAAATAAAAATTTCTTAGTAATGAAAGAATATTAAAGTCACAATGTTCATCTACTAGAGGGCTTTTGGCGATGGATCTCGTAAATTTGAACCATGACCAAGGACGACACCTGAGCACCCCCTTGTCCTAACTTCCAGTCTACACCAACGGGAGGACGATTGAGCTTCAACAGATTTAACGTGCATCGTCCAATACACGGAGGGCTTTCAACGGTACTGGGCTCAAACTCATGATACGCCAGCCAAGAGTCCGTTATCTTGACCACTACTCTAACACGGCCACAAATGGAGGCCGACACTGAATGATCAAAGATCAGGCAAAATAGACGATTTTCCAAATTGTTGCACATTCCCTAATCAAGGGTCCCCTCAAATAATCTGTGGTTAATTGACTTAATATATACACGTATTTTGAACTGACTATTAAGAGTTATCTTGCAACTTTTACTCATAATTGAAAAATATGATTAATTTTTTTTCAAATGTTTCAATTTTATTACGTTTCTTTTTTTGATGTATAATATTTGAATTAATCAGAAAGAGATTTTTTAAAAAAAAAAATACTATTTACACATTTAATGAAATTTAATAATTTTTTAATCCCTGACTCTTTTTCTTAAATCGTAAGTGTGTGGTTAGAGTACAAAAATCAATAAAAATATGTAGCACATTAAAACATATTTATGTAATACAAAAAAAATTCCATCACAAAAACGCAATTACAATAATAACGAATACAGTGGTATGTAATCCTCTTCAAAACATTTATTTTTCGTGTTACACAGTTTCTTTCCACCCACTGAATAAAAAACACTAATTCATTTTCCACCTTAAGTCATAAAAAAATGGTAGAAAAAAACATTCATTAAGATTTATCTTCAAATCTCATTAAAAAACCTTCACCATTTCATTTAATTACATTTTGATGCTAAAATATTTTCCCTGTGCATTTGAGGAAAAATACTCAAAGTACATTCCATTCCATTTCCACTTTTCTTTTTCATGTATTTTTTTTATAAAAGTCGGGGAAATTCCAATAAATGTAGAAAAATGTCCTGGAATTGAGCTGTCAACCACGTAGAACAAATCATTTCGGAACGCAGGAGTCCAGAAGGATGTAGCGAAGACAGGTACAAATGACTTAACCATTCCATGATTTTCCCGCGACAAGATCTCGTCTTTTTGTGGCAATGGGATTTATTCACGCACCGGAAGCTTCAACGTTGTTATGTTTGTGTTTCTGAGGTGACGGAAAAATCTTCCTCTTATTTGTTGTTTGATGACAAATAGAGTTGATGAGTGATTGTTTATTTGCTGTAGTATTTTCTAGACATTTATTTAGATTTGGGACACTCTAGAAGGAAATGTGTGCCTTGTGGAATGTTATGCGTGTCTCTCAAATGTTTTTATATCTATTTACTTGAGTATTTTTGCAATGCCCTTTGGAACGGTAATAGCGCGCAGAGGCTTTTAAAAATGGTTTTTTAGGTATTTTTGTTCTATTTTCTTTACAAATTTCCTTCTAAAATGTTTTATTTAATTATTTGGATTCTATTTTCTGAAACACTTACTGTCAAAGTTTGCTTCACCAAATATACAAAAAGAAGCCCATTGACTGAGTGGAAGTGCATCACGCTTCCTCACGACATATCCCAGGTTCAAATCTTGGTCTGGGCAAGATTGACTCAGCCTTTCATCCCTTCATGTGGGTCGATAAATGAGTAACACGCTTGTTCGGGAGCTTAACACTAGGGTTTTTACGTCAGACTGACCACTTGATTGGAACATCTGTTAGTGCACCATACTGAGAGGTCTGTCGCCAAACGCCTTCGTTTAGCAGAACACTGTGGCTTTAATATTCACTCACTCACGTATACTGATAGTATACGTAAATAGTAGCCTTGACCATAATAGGTTGCTGTGCCACTGAGTTAAGTTTATATGCACATATCAGCACATGTACAAAATTAAGTAAGTTGTAATTTTCAATGCAAAATCTGGGAGTTCATGGAAATGCTAATTGATTTTTATCTTTTTATTAGCTTTACTCTTTAATCTTTACAGTGCAAGATCTTAATGTAATAATATAAGATAATTTCCGCCGCCATACTTTACAAGTATAAACTGGCTTAATCTTCTAAACATCTGATGTGTTGCCATAGCAACCTATTCATAGTCGTGAAAACGTGACTGACGTTGTTGAATCGTGGTTTCAAGTCCTGATGTCATTTAAGGTCCTATATGTAGGAAGGATAATACATAATAAATCTGCTGATGCTCAAAGTTCTCATCTTTTCGTCTGTCCATTTAACGACGATTCAAAATTACCTCCAATAACCCCAAGTAACTTCTAAGGTGTCTTTACTAAAACAATCAATTAATTAGATAAAATACTAAGCAGCTCTGATTCCCTAAGTACAAATCCAACTTTTCTTTCATCTCTCGAATATTAAAAGTTTCGGGAGCATTCTATTAAATGAAATAAAACAAAATAATCTTTTCAGCTCTTGATTTGTCTTTTGAGAAACTTGCTGTCAAAAAGCTGTAAGTACATAACTTATCCAAATTAAGACCATATGCCATAAATAAAAAAACACAAAACATATCGAGCATTTAAAACGAATGTATATGTAAAGTAACTGGAAATATTTACCATTTTGCGTGTTTTAACTAAGTGTAAGTAATTTTATTGGTACTTATATAAAAATACAATGCTTTTCTTACTAATCTCTAAATTATTTTTCATAGCTTCTTTCAGTCTTTTAAAATTTAATCCATTTCATTAGATTTAGGGAATTACACCATACTTTCAGAATAATGAGACTGTTCTATTCTGTACTTAGCTAATATTTTTCAACTTTTGTAAGAATATTTATTTTGGAAAAGGATTTCCAAATTTTAAAGTATGAAACTAACCTAAAATTGTTAATTTTGCCAAAAACTACCAATTTCTTATGATTTTATTTTATAGACCGTCTTATTAGCTTTTTAAAAATACCAAGTTCATTATTTTTCATTCCCTAGAATAAAATCTACAAGTGTTTTAGAAAAAGTAGATACCATTACTCTAAGCAAGATGTGAAACCTTAAAACGCGTTTTGGTCAAAATGTGTTTTTTTGAAAATGCTGAAAAAAGAACAGCAATAGCTCAAAAAGTTTTGAAAATAATTAACTGAAATTTTTTGTGTATGTTCGGCATAATAGTAGATTTATTCAGATTTATCAATAACTATTTTATTAAAAAATTTACAGTCCCTTATGCGAATATAATCATTGTTTGTTTCAGCAATTTCATATAATAACTAAGATAAAGTGTTCTAGTTTTAGAAAAAAAATATCTCTATCCTAAAGGTCATTTAAAAAATGAACAACATAGCAAGACATCAGAATTGAAAAATTAGTTCATTTAGTTTTGGTACAGAATGAACTCCGTTTATGTTATTTTTTTAAAAATTTTACCAATTTTTTCCCCATTTAAAAAAAAAACAATTTCTTTTTCTCTTCTCAATTTTAGCATAAGTTTCTTAAAATATTTTAAACAAATCTAAAAACCACAAAAAAATCCCCATATTTCCATTTTTTTTTAAAAAAAAATAGGTGTTGGATACCTTAACATCCCATTTTTTGCAAAAAAAAGATTAAAATTTAAAGTTTGCATCTTTACAAATATGCCTCTTTTCAACAAATGAAACAAATTGTGCCTTGATAGTTACGAAAAAACATTATCTGCTAAATATACATTAGAATAAAAGCATCTATACTTTTAAAAATTAATCAAAACTTCATAGCTATTCATCATTTTCAAGGAAAGATGAAAGTAGAGCATAGATGCAACCATTGAAAATGTCTTGACAGGTAATTTGATGAACTATCGTAAAAATAAGTTCACACACATTTCTTTCGGCGCAGAGAAAAGAGAGTGAATTTAAAATATTCAAACTTGAGAATAAGCAAATATTTTACCATTTACTTAGCCATTAAACATCTAAAACGTGTTGTAGCAGCTTAATTTTGGTAAAAGCATGAAAAAAAATCTTCACTATACATAGGATTTTATTTTTTCTTTAATAGAATATTTGTCTATTCATTTCAAAATAACAGCAGTGAAATTTTTAAAGGTTGTTACAGAGGTGGATTACATGTTTTATCAGTGTTTTGCGCAATCCAAATGCTGAAAGGAAGGATAGAGAACTTAAATTGTACTTTATGTATTGATATATATTCCATCTCTAGTGGAATGCGTTTTTTCTATTTAGATTTTTTATATCATAAGGAATCTAAAACATTTAATGAGTAATAACCCATGTGTTAATAAACTTTCTTGAACTTAATTTTGAGTCATGATAAATGAAATGTTTTAGAACTTATGAGAATTTTAATAGAATAAAAAACGGTATATCAAATTTAGTGAGAATTTTTTTATTGAAAGCAATTATATAATCCTCGTGCACCACAAAGTATCACACGGTGCTCACAGAAGTAATTATTAAACACATATTACAAAGGAATTAATGAAAATAAATTTGAGGTTTTGAAGGATTACAAATATTTACAACAGATTCACAGAACTTTTTAAAAACACTTCTGGTGGAAAGAAGTTGCTGAGTATTCGGAGACAAATTTATATTAAAACCCTTGAAGGTCTTAGGATGTTTCGTTCTTTTTCAAACTTGGAACACAAAAGGAGCACATGTTCTACATTTTCCTCGCCACCAATATCACAATCACAGAAAGAAGACGGAGATAAATTAAATTTATTCAAGTAGTTTTAAAGTTGTCATGACCAATTAGATATTGGGTTATTTTGTAATTTGTATAAAAATGATGGCAGGTCAGTCTCTTATTAATGGTAGGAAAAAATTTCTTTGTTAAGCTTCCTTTGTTTGAAATGAGATATTCTTGGTTCCAAGACTTCACCATTCTTTCTTTTATAATCTTCTTGTAAAATGATTTAGGAATATTAACGGTACTGTCAATTTTGCGGTTGGCTGCAGCCTTTGCAAGCTAATCAGCCCAGTAAAAATTTATTTAACTGTCAAAAATAAACTCAAATTTTAAAAAATTGAATGTAATTAATTATATAATGTGAGACATTTTACAATTTTTTCATATTAACCTAATCGTAGGTACTCCTAATCGTAGGTAATTAAAGTACTCTTATTTACTTAGTTTGAAATTTTTACAAATTAAAATCAATCAGATCAATTTACTTGTTTATCTGCAGAGGTAAATCTCGCGACAAGCTTTTATATCATATAAATTGTGTAATGACGTTATCAGTTGATAGTAAAAAAAGTTTTACAGAAAAAGTTTATTTTATTCTTTTTAGCGCATTTAAATAAAAGCTTGTTTTTAAAAAGGTTTTTTTACTTCTAATTTATTTTTTACTTTTTAGTTATCACTGGGCAGGTTTCTCTCAGTCTGTTCATCTCATTTAACGCATCTTTGTTGCTAGGTCGTTTGCCGGTTATTTTCGAACAGTCTAGCTAAATGAATTCTCGCAAAAAGTGTATTAGACGAAAAACACAATTTTTTTTAAATCCGTAATTTTTAAGCAATTTTTTCAATCTTCGTACAGATCTTGGGTAATATTGTTCTACAAACGAAAAAAAAGTTTTATGAGATTATCTTCATAAATGACAAAGTTATTAATGTTATTTATATTTTGAGTATTTTTTGAAAAATCGTAAAAAAAAAGTTTTCGGTATTTTATTTTTTAAATGACTGATTCTAAAAGAGTAACACATAAGCTGTTTTAGTACGGAATGTCGATTCATGTAAGCAAAAAAAAATTCATGCGCAATAATTTAGACATTATTTTTATAAAAACGCATCGATTGTGACTCATTTAAAAAAAATCGTAAGAAATACAAATATTATTATTTTATAAAAAACATTATACCGTATCGGAACGAAATAAATGATCTTTCCGATTCTGTAATTATTATTTTTATTTTTTTTTTTTTGAGTTTCATTGATTAAAGTTAGAAAATTTTTTTAAAGAATTTCTACAATACTCCATCTCAGTTTAACTTGGCAGCTTTGAGAAAGGAATACAATGTACCACAATCTACTTGAAAAATAGCTCTACTTTTTTGTTTTGAATTTAAATCTAAGAAAATAGATAGAAATTTGTAAAAAAATTGCATACGTTGTAAAAATTAGATTATTTTTACGTTGTAGAAACGTAATTATTTTTTAAACAAATAATTATTACAGTCAATAGCGCAACGTTATGAAATTCCAGTTCAGCTGAAAACCAATTTTCGACGCCAACTTTTGTCATTGTTGTAACTATAACATTATTACAACAATACAGACATATCAAAGTTGGTCTGCATTGTTGTAATAATGTTAATGGTTTTAAGGTTTTTAATTAATATATTCTTAATTAATTGCAATATCGGAATATAAATGGTCAAAACATGCATTGTCATCCAAACTAAACGTGTATACAAAATTGCAGCTCAATAGGATGAAGATAACAGCTTCAAAATTGAGTTGCAAGATTCCACCCGAACAAATTACATACATACATACATACATACATACATACATACATACATACATACATACATACATACATACATACATACATACATACATACATACATACATACATTGTAAGTTAAATAAAAGCTTGTAAAAACCAAAATCGCTAAGTATGAAGTTATAATTTTGAATTTAATTATGTTGAAAAAACATGCATATTATAAGAAATGTTGTTTTAAATGACTTCTTGAAATAAATAAATGAAGCATTTGTTTATAATAAAAAGATTAAACGTAGAAAGCGATGCAACTTTTTAAGGATTTAGGCAATCTTCATTTAAAGTGCTAAAAAAACGGGTTAGTACAAATTAGTTCAGTTTATAAAATCGAATAAGATTCACAAAGAGTGAAAAAAACATTTCATCGGAATTTAGCAATATAAGGCTAATGAAGAATTAAAAAACAGTCATCAGACAGAAAAAAATAGAAAAACTTTCAAATACGCATTAAACGGTAAATAAAAATGGAATTTTTATGTAAGATATCTTTCAACGATCCAAAAAGAGTTCGAATTTCAAAGAAATAAGAAAAGAATGAGTTAAAAAATTGTTCAACACGAGTTAGAAAAGAAATAAGAAAGCAAAGAACAGAAAAATCGTTTGGAACAATGGTGTAAAATAAATCGCTTGAAGTAGAACGTTTATTATCTGAGACGGTGAAGGGAATTTATGTTATGTTTCCTGACCTTTCTGATGGAGTGCTTTGGTGAGAAAAAGGAGAAAGAAAAATTATGTCTGTTAAAGAAGCTTTTCGCCTTAAAAATAAATCTCGTGATATGATCCGCGGGGCCTTAAATAAAGGAATTTCTGCTTTTGCAACCATTTGGGAAAATTGAAAACATATCACCATAAATTGAAAAATAAAGACACGCGTCTGAGAAAATGAAAGTAATCTTTTTTTCTGAACGGTAATCGCTTAACATCTTTCGAATATTCACATCAGTGTATTCTGTTCTCTCTCATTGAATAAGAATTCGAACTAATGTTCATATTTCAAATAGAATTTGATGAGTTTAGTTATTGTTAAGAATTAGAAATGGTATTTGTACTATAAATTGGAATCAAAATAGAATCACAGTCCAAAAAGAATTTGCTGAGTTTAACTGTTGTTAAAATTAGAAACGCTATTTGTGTTCTACAAATTTGAGTGTCCAATACAAATATGAATATGAGGCTAACTAATCTGTAATATTCACTTTATTCATTTTATATGTATAATATAGTTTTTAAAAAAAATTTAAACGAATTAGAATGTTGATTAGAAGTAATGTATGGCTTCAAATATTTCAAATAATATTAGCTCATTAATCATTTACTAAACCAAAGTATTTTTTTTTTGCAATATTATTTTTAACTTTCTAAAATACATGGTTCAAATATAATCAACAAAAATTTTGCGTGACTATTTACATATAAATAGATTTTTATAACGTTACGCAAATTAGCATTGACATTTATGAGCGTAAATTTTGACTAAACATACAAATCAAACGGTAGAATAACGGGATGTTTATAATGTGAGCAAATGGATGAAATTTAAATGGTATCCTTAATTCATGTTCTTATCCCGAGAACAGTTAGTGTAATATGAATATATTTAAGCCTGAAATATATATGAATATGTTTTAAGCATGGTGCTTCCAACCTATCTCTGTATTATACATGCTTTAATGCAGGTATTTTCATACTACGTGTTAATAACAGAAAGCTTTCTACCCATCTTCCTAAGAAACCCTTCTAGCTATTAAAATTATATGTCAAATAGTTAAATTTAATACTAGAACAAAGGAAAATATACTTGTTCTCTATTCTATTTTCCTCTTCTTGTACTCTGTTCTATATTTTTCGGCCAAATGTTTATAGAAATTCTCCGTGAAATCTTTATTTATTTACTTCAGAAAAAGTAGAGAACCCTACCCTATTTAGTATAGTTTATTAAGGAAAGTTGCTCTCAAGAGGTCAAACCAACACTTAATTTTATTTATTTAAAAATCTTTGAATAAGCACAGCTGCATCATTCTCCTATGCATCAGGGAAATCCCGGCTTATGTTAATTCTATCCCTAGCTCTTCTAAAGGACCACTCGTATCAACATTTCCTAGCTCTTAAAAGGTTGAGGATGTCTTGATTCGAATTAGGAAATTATTACATAAATCGTGTTTTTTTTAAATGTTTTATGGTTATTTATCCCTTTTTTTTTGCAAGACTTCATTCACTCTAATTTTCACCCCCCTCCCCAACACGCAAGCTTTTGCACGCGTTTAGTGTGGCAACTTGATCTTATTTTAAACTTCTCCACCTTTTCTTACTTTCTTTCCAAGTTTTTATTTAAAATCTCCTTTCAATAACGGCACGCAGTTATTTAAGAGGTAACGAGTAACTGACTTAAAAATTATATTCTCTTTAATATTTGATATTAGAGAAATTCCCCTCTTTTCTTTTCGTTCCGTCGAGATGCGGCAGCCGGTTGAAAGATGGGCTTGGTTGTCAGAGATGTGACGTCATTTTCTCTTCGCTCTTAAGTGAAACAGAAACTAAATCAACTGGAAGAGTGGTTTCCCACTCACCCTTCCACCAGCGTTGTTGCGTTGCACTCAATGTGGACTGCTTTCTATTTTTATATAACTTCAACAGATTATTCTTTTTTTTCTTCAACTTATTATGATGAATGGATAATAGAGTTTTTTCTCTAAGGTTCCACGTAAATGTATAATCGTTATCTTTTCGTTATCCTACGCGTATGGTAGGTTAATTGTTTTGAGTAAATAATAAAATATTATTATGTATAACTTAAATTAATATCTACTCCTAATTCAAATTTCCTTTATTTATAACATCTCAATTCATAAATCCTAATACCCTATTTAGAAACGTGTCTGAATTTATATTTTTCTAATGCATTGAAAACATTATGCTGGTTTCTTTAGACCTTAAATTTTTGATAGATTTATTGGCGATTCCAAGAACTACAAGATCATTAATTGTTTTCTTGCGCCTTACTAAAACGGGAATACTATTCCCTATGCAATAATGTCATTTCTAAAAAAAACTAGTTATTCCTTTCGTCTAAGCACGTAACTGCATTTTTTATAATGAGTTTTCCCCTGTTTTACCATGTATGTAAAAACTTGATTTTTGATAAATTCCCTGTCTTGTATTTTTGCACTGTACGAAAAGCATGCCCAAACAAATGATGTGATCATGAACAAGCCCCTTTAATTTTTCGGCCAAGACCATTTTATCAACTCTAATAAAAATGTAAGCAAATACATTACATATATATATATATATATATATATATATATACACACACTATAATATGATTCTTCTTGAATCAAACAATACCATCTCATTACCAATATTTATACGAACATTAATATATTAAAGTGGAGTACAAACATTATGCATAATCCTCCGTCCAATCTGATTTCTTAAGAACAATACATTATACGACTTAAAGTAGTAGTAAGTTGAACAATAAAGAACAATAGACTTGCGGGAAGCCTCACATGTGGCGTTATTTTCCTTTAATAAGATTATTCACTTTTGGTGAGGGCTTAGTCATTCTTGATTCTACTACTTAAAGCAGTGTTTCTCAAACTGTAGGGCGCACTCCCCTAGAGGGGCGTGATAACCCTACGAGGGGGCGAGCAAATTAAAAAGTCGAAAACAAAAGATTATTTTTTAAAAAAATTATTAATTTACTGAAAATAAACAAACAAATATACATTCTGACATAATAAAAATATAAAACACACATTTACACTGATATAATACACTTATAAATATATCAGTTCTGCGCAATGTATTTTATAATTAATTTAACAGTTAAGAACAAGTTTAATAATTACCAGTGGCCCCATGGGCTAGTCACACACACACACACACACACACACACATATATATATATATATATATATATATATGCAAACATTAACACTGATCTTGATAATTCGTACCGTT